>JAPDHH010000252.1:600000-839592 GCA_032158285.1 Phytophthora sansomeana
CCAACAGACAAATGGAGCATATCCTGGTCTTCTAGCCGCTTCAGTGTGAGACCCGAGAAAATATCACCACTCTCTTGCTATCCCTACGGCCTTCTCTCCATCGGGTCAAGTTTGGCGCACATCAATCTTCGAGACATCGACGGAGTTCTGTCATCTCCCCTCCAAGTTCCATTTGCAACTCTCAGAGGACAATTTCTCGGCTCCCAACCGCCGTCAAAAGCTTTTCCTGGACACCATCCAATCACGCTGATGTATTTCCTTGCACGTGGGTCATTCCAGACGCTGGAGAAAATTCTGGATCACGTGAAGGCACAGATTGTGGAGCACGAGGAAACATGTTTTCTACGGATGGCTGACGATACAATGCTACGAACTCTTCCTTTGCTGTCATTGTCCCAGTTGCTTGGAGACCCCTCATGTTCGGAAAGCGTGATTGATGAGCGGTCAGACGTATATACGAGAGGGAGGACAAGTAATTCTCACAGGGACGGTATGCGTAGCGCGGTACAATCAGCCCCAGCCAGAGCTAGCGATCTGTTTGCGATGGATTTTGGGGTGTCTCGCCGGTATGGGGCAAATGGAGGTGGAGCTGATCGTGCTGATATGTTATTTGCACCTCCAACTGCTTCGCCGGATGACTCAAGTGCTTCTCAAGTTACTTCACAGTCAACATCCAAGCTGGAATCAGACGTTTTCTCGAAGTTTTTCAACGATCACAAAGCCTCTCTTACCTTCATGACGGATCGAGAGAGGGAAGTTTTCCTCACAATTGTGGGTGGTATAAAGAAAACACTTATATGGGAGCGTGACAACAGCCGCCAAAAAGATGAGGCTGCACTTCGTTTCCATGCCTCTTTGTTATGGCCAGTGGACGACGCACCAGCAAATGATACCTCTCAGTCCGCTCCGGTGGACTCGATTGCACCCGAGGAGCAACCCAGTGGTGGCATGCCCTCACCAAAACTTACGAAACCTGCCGTTGCTGGGCTTTGCTCCGAGCAAGTTGCGTGGGGGGCACTTAGTGATTATCAGGCAGAGCTACTTCAGGAGTGTTTTCCTGCGTCAACAATGAACTGGAAAGAGATGAGAAGCCTTCGACTACCATTCTGGCTGAAAAGTTCAACTAAACTTGCCCAATTTGCAGAGAAGGTGGCTCAGGCTGAATATGCAACGAATCGTGACCCTTTTGCGGTTGCTGTGTTTTATGTATTGCTGGGTAAAACTAGGTTGTTGGCCAGTTTGTTTAAGATGGCTCATGAGCCCCGTATCTCTGAGTTGCTGAGCAACAACTTTTCTGACCTGCGCTGGAAAAATGCTGCCATTAAAAATGCGTACGTATTGAAAGCAAAGCAGCGCTACGAACTTTCAGCAGCGTTCTTTCTACTCGGTGGAAAAGTGACCGAAGCAGTATCAGTGGCAGAGCAAGCGGACGAAACCCTTGTACTATCATTTCTAATTGCTCGCATTTCGGAAAATTGGGATCTTGGCAGTCAAGACGGCTCTTTAAGCAGTACTGGACTATCTGATTTTTCTCAGGCATCGTTTACTGGTTTGAGCTCTAGTCTTCGAGGGCTTGCTGGCAACTCTGCGCTAAATGCAGGCATGCCCAGTGACGAGGAAACATCAAAAACTGTGTGTGTTGATTTTCTTAGCGGCACTGTCTGGGCGAAGGCTTCATATCGTGGAGACGTGTACATGTGCTTCTTAGTGAAGTATTTTCTGGGAGAAACGAGCAATGCAATCGATATCTTGATGACTCCACCAGTTGCGGAAATTCAGAGTGTGTTTGGCGTCAGTGAAAGCTATGGTGTCGATCCATCCAGTATGTACTGGTCAGCATTTGGGAAGAGTTTATTGGGTGCGTGTGATCTTGTTCGCTTTCTTCGGAAAACGATCATGCCGATGAAACTGGCATTGAAGGAAAAAATTGTAAGACTAAATACTTCGGCAATGCTTCGTATGCAAGACGCGGGTCTTGGAATCCCCGCGTTGATCCATCAACGTGATACCGCCACATTTATTCAAGAGTTTCGTCGCGAGAGTCCTAACAGTGCAGCATCAGCACCATTTCTAGGCTGCCGCCAACGCGTTATTGTCGCAGCAGTAGGGAGCCAAGTCGATTATTTGTACGCCACATTCTTGAAATCAATGCGGGAGGTGATGACAGCGCCTGCCAGCTCAAATTCTAGCTCGAGATTCGACCTGGAAGAACGACTAAACGAAGAAATTCAATGTGTCGTACAATGCGGAGGAGACTTTACTCTCTCGGGGATTCCAGAAACGAATAAACAGCATTTGGAGCACAGGGTACGGACCGCTGTGGTGGAGTCGCTTGTCCATTCGGGCCGACTTGCTGGCTTAGACTTCCTAATATCTGGATGGAATCACTCAGATGGAATGCGACCCAGTCTCGCTTTCACTAGCCCGCTACCCCGCTTCGTCGAGGTAATCGCTGAGGGGGTTGCGACCGTCGCTTCTGGAGATCTCATGTCTGCTGCCACTGATTACTTGCACACTCGCAAAGTTGACCAAACGTGCTCGAATTTACTAGCCATGGCGACACGGCTTTTGCTTTGGCTTCAGTACTTCTACCTGAAACCTGCCAAACAACGAGCGACCCTGCCTAACCGAGAATTCGTTCGCGTCGCGGTGGGGGCGATTCACAGTGCTATCTGCGTTTGTTGTCGCTACCTAAAGAACCCGTGCTGCTTGTATCGTGTACTCAGTCTAATCTTCCCACATAAGGATGGGTTATCTTCGAACTCGGAGGAAGCACTGAATGACATTGCTGGAGGCGATATCTGCGTGAGTTGTACCCCTCTTCGCCGATCAAAAACGAAACCGCAGAATGCACTAGGTGCATCTTCGCTTCAACAAGATATCCCAGTGCTCTACCAAGCGGTGTGCATGCTGGAGGTAGAGCTAGATGAATTCACGGCCGCAGTGAAGACCAGTAGGTTGCACCATCCGATGCCATCGCGAGACTTGCCAATTCCTCTTTTCTCGTATTGCTCGTACTGGGGGATGGTCCTGATGATGGCGATAGGTGAGATGCCATCACATATCTTGAAAATTACGGGAGAAAACGCAGCTTCCACGGCTGATCTATCTAAAAGGCTCGTGGAAGCGTGGGGAAATTACGGTGATCGGCTGGCAAGCTCTGCGATGAAACATTTACTGTGCGATTTGGCTGGGTTTTTCTTCAGCCCGATTTCGCTTTCACGCCCTCCGTCCAGTCCAGGAGGAGCGATGACATCTTCCGGCTCAGCCGGCTCACCCCGTGCGACTTCTTCACCTACTCGAGGAGGTACTACGGGTAGTCCGCGCGCATTTTTTTCTGATGCATCAGGATCCCCACCATCTCCGCAAAACGTTGACCGTGGTAACAGGCGGCAACTGCTGAAATGTGAATGTGATCGATGCCCGTGGCTTCTACTCATGGAGCTCTTTGCCAACAAGAATGAACTTCTACTTCGTCTCAATGCGCAGTTAGAGTGTTGCAGCGAGAAGATCGACGAAGAAGTTCGATGGGGTCGGCTACCTGAACCTGCTTCAAGAAAAGCTGTGCTAACACGTTCGCAAAAGCTTCTCTTATCCAGTGTTGCGGAGAATGCTCAAACTTTTTCTCGAGCAGCAAACTTTACCGACCAGCTCAAACGGCGTATGACGTCGATGCCCACAGCTGCTGCAGTTCACGTACAATGTGTGTACCGCAGTGAGACTAATATCAAAGCGATGTGTTTCAATCGTGCTGCCGGTGAAGACGCGGAAGTGAGTGTGTGCAGTAGCAAAGGTATTTTTCGCGCTAGTTGCATGGACTTTGCCGACGGTTCTCGCTTCCAGTTCAAGGGGATGTACGCTACACCGCAAAATTCATCGTTCTTCCCAACCGACTCAACGCAGCCTTCCCCAGTGAAAGGAAGACTTCTCCCGGACGCCACTTTTGGGGGTGGCCACCACGAATTGTCCCCGTCAAAAGCCTTGAGTACGCGAAGTAATGGCCCTTCATCTCCTCTTCGGCACCCAGCCCATTTGCTGACATCGCCTTCCGAGCCGAAAATGGCGAGCTCTAAGCCAACCGCTGTGGCTTCTCATCCGTTCTTGCCTCTCTTCGTGTCGGGCAACCATAAAGGCCGTATTCATCTGTGGTCATATGATCGTCTCAGTGCTATCTGCGCTTTTCAAACCAAGGATATTGTGGCGGTACGCAGCGCATTCACATTTGCAACTCTCACGGTATGTGCGATGTGATTTTTCTAACGATAGTGTTGTGTTTGGATCTGCATCAGCCTTATCCTACAAGCCCGTCCATGTTGTCAGGCTGGCGAAGCGTTAAGGCGCTTGAGTTCGACAGTCTCGGGCAGCAGGTATGTATTGACTGCGTCATCTTAGCTGCAAAGTATTGTGGCTGTTGACACAACGCCATGTCTTGTCATATCTGTATTGCTTGTAGCTTGGTGCTGTGGATGCTATGGGGCACTTGTTCTTGTGGAAGTTCTCGGAGTTGGATCGAGTACCTTATTATCGTGAAATAGTGGTAAGTACTTACCATCGTGGCTACATTATGTTTCATAGTAGCTCACAATGCTGATCCGAGTACTTTTTAGTGTCATGACAAAGGAGCGAAGGGACTAGCATTTCTCAATTCAAGCAGCAGTGTCGCGACTGTGGGGCTGTCCTCTGAGTAAGTTGCTGCTATGGTACTTATATGTCTCTCTCTAGGTAGCGGGATTACTCACGACTATTACGTCTATGTGTATGGTAGGAGGAGAAGCGTGTGCGTATGGGATACCCTCCTACCTAGCTCGAAAGCTCTCGTAGCGGCTCCAGCATGCCACCCTGCAGGTGCAACGTCCGTCGCCTTCTCTTCGACCCATCAGTTGCTCATTACGGGCGGCGCTGGTGGTGCGTTGAGTATTTTCGACATGAGACAGCGTCGCGTCTTGCACACGATATCAAATGCGCACGAGACCCCAATCAAGACGCTGGCACTGCACCCAAGTGGTGACTGCGTGCTCTCCGGATCTGCAGGCGGCGATATCAAGATTTGGTCATTGCCGATCTTCCGGGAAGTCGCTTTTCTGAGCAAAGTGCATGTCAAGCCATCGTTCCTGGGCGACGCTGCTACAAACCTTCTCGGTGATGCTGCGTCGAACGTGGCAATCAATGTGGTACGTGCTCGCGTGATTTACTTTTTCATTCTACATGTATGGATGGTGTTGTGTTAACGGTCGTTTTTGCCACTTAGACAAATTCTTCGTGGGGAGTGACGGATGCGGTGGCCACGAAAGACGCCTTCTTTACGAGTGGCACAGATGGATCGGTTCAGCGTCTCAAAGTACCTTCGCTAGGAACACAGCTTTAAGACCCAAGGCAAATGTACGTTCCCAAGTATTGAACAGCTCCGTTATTAGTGAAAGGTCTCCTGCAAGAGTCGCGATCCTTTGCCGGCGAACGGGCATTGGCCATTTTCAGGACTAGGACCGATATGGGGCCGAAGAAACCTCTGGCAGGCTCGCCTGTGAAGAAGAAGTCAAAGGACCACTCGAAAGGCGCTGTGGGGCAGAATGGAGATGGCCATGACAAAGAGCGTGGTGCCGCGGGAGGCGGGGCCGGCGTAGGTGGTGGGGGTGGTGGGCTAGCAGGAGATGGCTCTGTATCTGGCGGAGGACAAGACAACGAGGATATGGACGCGTACCATGAACCAGTACGTTCCTATCAATTCTGCTGTTGAAGTTTTTTTTTCAGTTCTCACGATCGTTTTACAACTACTAGGTGAAGAAGATTGTGATACCCGACAGCCAGTTGAAGTTATCACCTCAAGAGTTGAATGAGGAGTTCTCGCGGGTACTTACAGCGAACGACCCGAACGTGCCCAACAATATTACCAAATACAACTACAAGGAGAGGACATACAAAGTGGATCCACCTGGACCAGGAGACCATCTCTACGTACACCTTTGCTGCGATGGCAGCATGATTCACAAGGAATCAGAAGATGCCAAGACTCAAGCTGCCTTTGACCAGAAATATGCTGAGGAGGAGAAGGAGGCGCGCGAGCTAGCTATCAGACAGGCGAAAGAGGAAGCGGAGGCAAAAGGCGAGAAGATCGACGAAGCCGCGCTGCAATTCGAATCGGGCAAAAATCAGTTCAACTACAGTGAGCGTGCAGCGCAGACGTACACAAACCCTTTGCGAAAGCGAGCCGTCGAGACAGAGCCACCACCAGTAGTCAGCTTTATGGCTACCGTAACGCAATGGGAAATCTACGATACCTTCATGGATGCGTACGAGCAGCACCAGCGGGAACAGATTCAACTCCAGAAGGTGGCACAGAAGAAAGATAAGGACGAAAAGGACGGTGGAGGGGCCGCGGCGGGGGGTGCGGATTTACTGGCAGCGGCGCCAACAGCAGCAGCTGGAAACAGCAGCTCTAATGGTGGTGGCAAGGGAAAAGGTGACGACATGGTTCACTCAGCAGCAATGGGAAAGACACTTCGTATCATCGAGCGCATGGTGAACCAAAATGCAGACGATGAAATCTTCCACGACTTCAAGTATTGGGAAGACGCGAGCGACCAGTTCCGTGAAGGTGAGGGCTCACTGCTACCGCTGTGGCGATTCTCCAGTGAGCGTGCCAAGAAAAAGCAGGTGACCGCCGTGTGCTGGAATCCACGCTTCGGCGATCTTTTCGCTATTGGCTTTGGCTCCTATGACTTTCTAAAGCAAGGCAGCGGTGTGATCTGCTGCTACTCGCTCAAGAATGCATCTCACCCTGAGTTCACGTTTACAACAGAGTCCGGTGTAATGTGTTTGGACTTCCACCCGCAGCACGCTGCACTGTTAGCAGTAGGGTGCTACGATGGGACTGTCCTCGTCTACGATGTACGCAGCAAGACCAACCGTCCAATCTACGTTGCAACAATCAAGACAGGCAAGCACACGGATCCAGTGTGGCAAGTGAACTGGCAGGAAGAAGATCTCGCAAAGGAGCTTAACTTTTACTCGATCTCATCCGATGGACGAGTGGCAAACTGGATTCTGAGCAAAAATGAACTCAAGATGGAGCCCGTCATGCAGCTGAAGCTGGTGGCCGCTGCCAAGGATGATCCTGAAGAGGCTTCATTATCAGGACTGGCTGGCGGATGTTGTTTTGACTTTAACCGCTTCAGCGAGCACCTTTTCATCGTCGGCACGGAGGAAGGAAAGCTTCACAAGTGTTCAAAAGCGTATTCGGGGCAATATCTTGAAACGTACGCAGGCCACCACATGGCAGTGTATGCTGTGCGTTGGAACCCGTTCCACGAGCGAGCATTTTTGTCTTGTAGCGCTGATTGGACTGTGAAGCTATGGGATCACAACTTGCCGGAGCCCATCATGTCTTTCGACCTAGGAAATGCAGTGGGCGATATGGCGTGGGCACCATATTCATCAACCGTCTTTGCTGCCGTCACTAGCGATGGCAAGGTGCACGTGTTTGACTTAGCGGAGAACAAGAATGAGCCTTTGTGCGAACAGAAGGTTGTGAAGCGCGCGAAACTCACGCACTTGGCGTTTAACTCTCAGGACCCCATCGTTCTGGTTGGTGACGACCGTGGCGGTGTCAACTCATTGAAGCTTTCTCCCAATCTACGCAAAATCGTTGGATCTGGGGACGAGGATGGCGTACCTGCTGCAAATGGAAGCCCTGCTGACGTTAGTACTACTGCGGAGCTACGCAATGTGAAGGCTCGATTCAAGAAGGAATTCGAGAAGATTGACAAACTCCTGAGCGCAAACGATAACAAGGTAGAGCGGTAAGTAACAGAGCTGAACAATACGAGACGATTTACTAGCTAGAGTAATGTCACTGTCTCGCTTGCGGCAATATTTTCAAGTTGCTGGTGGCATTTTAACAATTTGGTTCTCATGTTTTACCCGACTACATGTAGTTGAGTACTCAAACCGAAAGATGCACCAATGATCATGATTAATATTGCGCAGGAACAAGAGTGCGAAGCCCACACCGTGCCGACCTTCAACGCTATCCTCATATTTCATGATGTGGTATCTAGGACCTTGTCAGAATCTTCTCCTCTACTCGGCTGCCAGAGGCTTCACTTCAACTTTGGTTGCCACTTCAACCTTGCTTGGCTCGGATTTAATGTGATGTTTGAAGCGCAGGTATGCGTGGTCGTCCCCTGTACGATCACGCACACAACGATCTAGCCGCGGGACGTGCAGATTCAACACATCGTCCAAAAACGTTTTGTGTTTTGCTTCAATGCTAGGGAAGCCTTCAAGAGGTGTGGATGACAGCGCCAGCTCTAGACCGGGTAACACAGCATTCCACTGCGCCATCGTTTCATCGTGCGCACGGTCAGATTTGCACAGGAGAGGTCCGTAAACTCGCTGGAACGTATTTGGAAGCCACTGAAGCACACTTTCACGCTTAAACTCCAGGTTCAGTACGGATGCCTTCCAAAGCGCAAGGTTCGACATGCAAGACGAGAGTACGATCTTGAAGAATGTGCTGAACTTGAATAGCGAGTGAGAACGTGCCACTTGCCTAGACCAGTTCTTTTCCCATTTGTTACTGGAACTCGAAGATTTGACGGAGGCTGAGGATGATGCTGTCGACGGCGCAGAAGAAGCTGCTGGCGAAGTCGAATGCACTACGTCCTCAGCCGACAACGTTTCCAATGGGGTACTTGAACCCACCGTTCGAATCAAATAAAACGCAGTGAAGCCCACTCCCGCGACGATACCCGCAATTTGTGCGCGCTTCCAAAAAGTTCGCAAATCCAGGTACTCCTTCTGGCAGGCCTCGATAAGAGTCATATGCATCTTTAGCCTCAACGCTGTGGCCTTCAGCAAGTTCAAGATATTGTCGGTGGCACGGTCAGGAGCTCGTTCAACCTCCCGAATTACTTCCCCTCGAATTCCATCAAATTCGTGCTCCAGCATCTTGGGCACGTTAAACAACGACTCCCCATTCTCTTCCGACGCCGATCTACGAGACTCTCCATTCTCTCGTGGCACATGCATCGTGTAGATGAACGGCAGGTCCTTGCGGCCAATGACCTTGCTCAAGTTCCAGCACAGCGCTCCGTACGCACGTGCAAAGTCATGGACCGTCTGGAAGTCGTCCACCTTGTTCAGAATCAACAGCACTTTGCTGCTCATGCCCTGCAGCGAGTTGGTGAGCACGTCCAGCGTCTCGAAAGTGGTACCGGGTTTATCCGGGTCAAACATGACGAGGATCACGTCCGCCCTGTCGGCGAACCACTGCACCACGCGCTTGAAGTCGTAGCCCCTGTCCTTATCCGTGCGATCCAGCGACGTCCCTGGCGGGTCGATCATCCCTGGCGAGTCTACAATCATGAGTCCGCCTTCGTCCAATAGCTGACTGCCTGCGACCACCTTGAGCTCCACTTGGGACACGAATTCCCGCCCGAAAAGTCGCTGCACGTCTCCGAATCCGTACTGCGCATGGCGCACAAGAGCTGCACCATCCAGTCGTTCCTCCCTGGCGCCTCCCGCCAGCACCGTGAAGGTGCAATCTGTGGGTGCGCGTCCAGTCTTCTGCACGCTCTGGCCCAGCATGTGGTTGATGAACGTGCTCTTGCCTGACGAGTGATTACCCAGCACCAAGACCATGGGCAGGTTCACCGGCGCGAAGGACGGGAAGCGCGTCTGGGCACGCAGAGTCTCCAGTCGGTCGTACAGCGCGCCCACCTCCGACTGGATCATCCGGTTCACCTCTCCAGCCACCAGCACCTCGCGTGCAGTCGTGGAGCTCGCCATCCTGCACCTGCACCTGCACCTGCACCGCTTGTTCTCGGATATGCCACTCAGTCTATATGCCAGTTCGGATGAAGTAGTATAGGTTGTTATTATGTTGCTGCACTAAAAATCAAAGTTGCGCAACTTAGACTACGTACCATTTTAATGGTACAGCTGTGCCAGCCAATACATTGAGCACCAGTAGCATTTGTCCTTGATGAAGCGCCGCGTTGCCATCAAGCGCGGGACGACCGCTGAGCCGCAGCGCAAGAAGCGCGCGATTGGCGATGACGCCTTCGACTGGTCCGGCAGCAAAGGTGACTCGAACGACGTGATTGCGTCCGACAGCGAGGCCAGTGAACAGGCGAGCGACGCCAGCGAGGAGGAGGACGACGAGGAGCAGAAGGAGACGGCGCAGGAGAAGCGTCTGCGACTGGCCAAGGAGTATCTGGGCAAGATCACGCAGCAGGAAACGGGCGGCACTGACGACGAGGAGGACGGCGATGACACGGGCGTCGAGGACCGCGTGGGCGCCAGGCTGCAGCAGGACGCGCTGGAGGCCATGGGCAAGCTCTTCAAGAAGGTGGCGGCCGACTACACCGAGTTCGAGTTCGACGCCGACTCGACCAAGTTCCTCAAGGGCCACCGCCTGCCTGTCACGAGTCTGTGTCTGCTGGACGACGGCAAGACGGCGTTCTCAGCCGCCAAGGACGGATCGCTACTACGATGGGACCTGGCACAGCAGAAGAAGACCCAACTGAAGCTGCCTAAAGACGACGTTGCTGCTGACAAGGTGAAGACGGACAACAACCGCTGCATTTTGGCGCTGGCGGCGAGCTCAGACGGGAAGTTTCTGGCTAGTGGAGGCCGCGACAAGCTCGTGCGTGTGTGGGATGTGGAGAAGAGCGAGCTGCAGGAGAGCTTCGCTGGACACCGTGACGCGGTGTCGGCATTGGCATTCCGTCTGCGCTCGCATTCGCTGTTCTCCGGCTCGTTCGATCGCTCCATTAAGCACTGGAACCTCACGGAGATGGGATACGTGGAGACGCTGTTCGGTCATCAGAGTGAGGTGAATGGACTTGACAGTTTGTACAAGGAGCGCGTGGTGAGCTGTGGCCGCGACCGCAGTGTGCGTATGTGGAAGATCCCAGAAGAAAATCAACTGGTGTTCTACGGTAACTCGGGCTCCATGGACTGCGTGAAGATGGTCACGGACGAGTACTATGTCACGGGTGGCGATGATGGTTCTCTCTCGCTTTGGTTTAACGGACGAAAGAAGCCTGTGTCCGTGATCCACAACGCCCACGACGGTAAGTGGATCAGCAGTGTGGCTGTCATGCCGCGTACGGACCTGATCGCGTCTGGGTCTAGCGACGGCCAGATTCGGTTATGGCAGGCTGACCTGCAGGGACGTACGCTGACGCCTGTGGCTTCGATCCCACTTGAGGGCTTTGTGAATGCACTGTGCTTTGACCCGAAGGCGCGGTTTTTGCTCGCTGGTGTGGGCCAGGAACACCGCCTTGGCCGATGGGAAAAACTGAAGGTCAAGAATGGCATTGCTATCATCGCTTTGCCCAGCATAGACGGCGAGCAGGAGGAGAACAGCGAAGAGGAAGAGGAGGCCGAGAGCGACGAAGAGTCTTAGGTGCGCAGTTTTGCGCAGATATCACCCTCTTTCTTCATAGATAACATGTTTCCGCCTTTGCAGCCTTGGGAGCTTGTACCATGCCTTTGAAGGTGGATCCCAAAATCATGCACAGGAGCGTTGCGGCTAATATGATGTCGCTTTCATTGATTGCAGAGAATACAGGTGCTAGCTGACGTTCTAACCAAAGTGAATCGAGGACACACCGCCGGGAGGAGCGTGGATCCGAGTGATACGACGGTCGGTGAGCACATTGCCAGCATTTTGGTTGGAACCGCTGGCGTATTGGTTTGACGACGCGCCGGAACGAGTCATCGGCTGGGGTTGTTGGCCCGCAGGTTGAGTGAAGTTGCTGGGTGCATTGTTGTAGTTGCTGCTGCGATTGTCCTTTGCGTAGGGGTTTGCGAACTCAGGGTTCTCCACCTTTCGGCGTGTCGAGTAGCGTTCGTGACCTGCGAACTGACTTGAGCCGTCTCCTCCGCCGAAAATGAGTGACCCCACCGACGAGCCTCCTCCGGGCGGCGCGTGCAGCCGAGTGCTGGGCTTGTCCCGTAGGAAGTTGTCAACGTTCTGGGTTACCTGGTAGCCGGAGCGAGCCATGGTCTTGAAGTCGGCAAACAGGGCTGGAAGGTGGGCAGGACTCGGCAAGATGAGGAGTGAGTGAGCTGTGGGTCCTGGCAGCGCCTCTTAGCCTGAAACACAAGCTACCTTATCGAAATAGACCTGCGACCATGAGCTAGTAGTGGCTTGTTCCAAGGTTCAGCCTTGAAATAGTGGAGCGCGTGCCGGATTCCAGGCTGTTTGAAGACACCAAAGCGTTATCCAGCACTTCCACCCACGACACCACTCGAGAATAGATTGATGATGGCCACTTCATACTCCCAGTCCTCCACCTGAATCCTGTTGCTGTCAAGAAACTGACGTGGCGTTGAGAAGCAAACGGCAGCATTGACCTAGACAAAATCGCCATTTAGTGTTACCAGCATGTGAGTCGGTAGCTGCACTGCTAGCCTAAGTGAAGCGATCCGCACACAACGCATGGGCGCCAACTTCATCAAACTCGCGCTTGGAGACCCACAGTTGCTGAAACGAGCCCAATGACGCCAAAATGGACCCACCAATGAATACACTAAATTGCCGCTCGACCTTCGTGACAATCGTGAAGCGGACCTTGAACGTGCTCGGCACCATTTGCGTAAGCTCCGTGTGCAACCGCTCCGTGATTCCGGGAGTAAGGCTACCTCCACCGCACAGGATAATATTGGTCAGCATATCTCTCCTCAAGTCTGCGTCACAAAGCTGCACAGCGTCATAGAGCATGCGGTGCAGACCCTTCGCCACCACCTTTGCCGCTGCTGCAGCATGCTGCTCATTCTTAAGCACAGCGCCGCCAACGTTCTTGGGATGCAGTAAAAACTCCGGAACCTCATACCGCTCCTTGCCCAGCACAACCGTTTGCCCGTCGGGTAGTTCATACTTCTCCTCTGTAATATCCAACGGCTCCGGTGACGACGCATTCTGGTCGTGGTCAGCTGGTTCCCTGTGTGCTTCCTCCAGCGGTATCGGCGACATGGTGCACATGGTCTCCCGCATATCCCGGAACAAATCGGCTCTAGAAAACTTTAGATAGCTTGCCGGCATTGCCGGTGGCGTAATGAGTTTTTCCGACAGCGGAATCGTCTCCACCACTCCCGTCTGCGAATTCATCTTCCTCGTGAACGTGCCTCTCGGACGGATTGCGACTTTCTCTGGATTTTGCGAGGCCACCAAGTGCTCCAGATACTCTGACAACTGGTTGCACCCGACGGACGAGTACTGTGCGGGTTTCTCCAGTGCGTACCCGTCGTACACAGGCACCACCCTCGACGCCCCTGCGCCAATCTCCGCCACCAAAGCCATCGAACGTCCAAAGGCGAATGCGTCCAGCACCGCGTCTTTGGCCATGTAGAACGCCGGCACTTGGAACGTCTCGAACATCATCTCCAGGTACTTCTCGCCGTCCCGAGACGCTGCATTGTGCAGCGCGTCATTGGCGAAACACGAGGCCGCCGACGTGATGACTGGGTGGCTCTTGGCGTCCACGTGCAGGCGCTCAAATACGTGGCTCCAGACCTTCTCCAACGCGTCCCAATTGGCCACTGCACAGGCCTCAATGGGCCGCGCCACCTCCAAATCGCGTCGATGCCACAGATCCCCGAGCACCGCAGGAGGCTCCGACGCGTTTTTGGAGGGCGGCGGGCGGCGCCCCACGACGCTCGGAAGCACCAGCTGCGGTGTGTCTTCCCCCGCCAGCCCGAACTTGCTCAGACTCGTGCCCACGTCGCCCACAACCGCCTCCACATCGTCGCCACAGTACATGGTGGATTCCAAACCTGAACAAATTGGCGCTATTGCGCAGTACCACGTTTGCGGTACCACCGCTTTGGAAGTGAAACAGTCGAACACTATTCTATTTCCAGAACTTTGTGGTTAAGTGTAGTCTTATATTGAAAATAGCGTAACGCATTTATCAGGGTATTATGTTTCAGAACTCTTCTATTTGAACCTGACGGTACGATCGGTTTCTTCCAAGGATCGGCCCCCCTCATAGTCGAACAAGCGGTTTAAGTACAAGAGCGACGCATTGAGTTTGAATATGGCGGAGGAGAGCAAGCTGGACTTCTCGTGGCTGCCGCAGGGCACCGAGGCGCTGGCCGACGGCGAGTACGACGTCATCGTGCTGGGCACGGGCCTGAAGGAGTGCATCCTGAGCGGCCTCTTGGCTGTGAACGGCAAGAAGGTGCTGGTGGTGGATCGCAACCCGTACTACGGCGGCGAGTGCGCGTCCCCCAACCTCACGAACCTCTACAAGAAGTTCAAGCCCGACCAGGAGCCTCGCACGGACCTGGGCGCCGACCGCGACTACAACGTGGACCTGGTGCCCAAGTTCATCATGGCCTGTGGCAAGCTCGTCAAGATGCTGCTGCACACCAAGGTGACGCGCTACTTGGAGTTCAAGAACGTGGACGGCAGCTACGTGGTGAAGGGCGGACGCACGTACAAGGTGCCGGCCACTGGAGAGGAGGCGCTGCGCTCGTCGCTCATGGGAATGTTCGAGAAGCGCAAGTTCCGGAAGCTCATTATGTACATTTACAACTACGAGGAGGACGACCCCAAGACGTACGAGGGCATGGACCTGTTCACCCAGCCCATGAGCGAGCTCTTTGAGAAGTACGGTGTGGACGCCAACACGCAGAGCTTCATGGGCCACGCCATGGCCCTCATGCGCGACGAGTCGTACCACAAGCGCCCCGCCATTGAGACGGTGCGCGCAATCAAGCTGTACGCCTACTCGCTGGAGCGCTACGGCAAGTCCCCGTACATCTACCCGCTGTACGGCCTGGGCGGCCTCCCGGAGAGTTTCTCGCGGCTCTGCGCTATCAACGGCGGCACGTTCATGCTCAACCGGTCGGTGGACGAGATCCTGACGGACAAGGACGGCAAGGCGTGGGGCATTAAGTGCGACAACGAGGTGGCCAAGGCCAAGCTTGTTATCGGCGACCCGTCCTACTTCCCGGCTCAGAAGGTGCGCAAGAACGGCGTGGCTGTCCGCTCCATCTTTATCCTGAACCACCCGGTGCCCAACACGAATGACGCCGAGTCGCTGCAGATTATCATCCCCGCCGCTCAGGCTGGCCGCAACAACGATATCTACGTCGCGGTGGTGTCATCTGCTCACTGCGTCGCACCGCAGGGCATCTACATCGCCATTGTGAGCACGCTTGCGGAGACTTCCGTGCCGCTGCAGGAGCTGGAGCCCGGTGTCAAGCTTTTGGGCCCGTACCTGGAGCGCTTCGACGCCATCACGGACATGTACGAGCCTGTGGCCGATGGAAAAGAGGACAACTGCTTCATTAGTGCCTCGTACGACCCGACGAGCCACTTCGAGACCACTTCGGAGGACGTGCTGGATCTGTACAAGCGCATCACAGGCGAGGAGCTTGACATGAACATCAACGCCGACTCGACGGACGTGGACCAGTAAAGAGCAAGAGCGAGAGAGTGAGTGAGGTTGGAAGAAGCGAGCGCTGTCGGCAGTCAGAAGGAACCGAAAATCGACCACATAATCTACTTGCTTAGGTTTCGTTTGGTGTTGTAGTACCCTCTTTGAGACCATCAATCGTGTTTGCTTCGTTATCTTTTGCTTGCCTCGCCAGTATCAGTAATGTTGCTACTCACCGCAAGATCAGTATAATTATGATTTTGGAAGCGTCAAGAGCAGTATAATTGCGGCTTAGGGGGACAGAACTATTCGAGCTCCGTTAGAAACCTGCTGTCTACTAACTAGGACCGCAGCATCAGCATCGCTTGGCAAGTGGTTCACATTCCCTTTTACGTCTGGGTTTCTTGTATGTTCCCACAAAGCTGGCACTCGCAACATGGATTATTTCGAAGTACACAACTTCCCATGTCTGTTACAACCGCATCGCTTCGTACTACTACCAGTCTTGCAATTGCAGGTAGTTAATTTTTTAAATGGGTGTTTGGTTCATTGTGTACTCGATCTCTAACCACAACTCGTGATGGATATTTCTCAAGAAAACTGTGCCAACATTTTTCTCCTCGTGAACAAAGTTATCTGGGGCAACAAATAACCCCTTGATTGCCAGATTGTTCAATTTCGCAAGCTCTCCCCACAAGTTGAAAAATGGAGTCAGTGGCGTATGCGTCTTGGCAATCGTCACATTAATGCCAACGAGCTCTGTGTCAGTAACCAAAATCATATCGACGCCAGCATAATTGAAAATCACAGGGTCCAGGAGAATCCACCATGACTTGGCTCCCCTCTCTTCGATCGCCAAATTGAGCATTGGTTTTTCGGTTCCAGGGACGAAGCGAGTTCTCTTAATGGCCCAATCCTTGGGTCGGGGATATTTTCCGACCACACCTTGGAGACAAATTTGGGTCTTGATGATTTAGTCTACATTAAAGCCAAAAACTGATAGGTTTGGCGAACGGAATAAAATATCGCGCCAACGCGTCAGCAAAGCATCATCCGCCGATTTCGTCGACCACACTTGGTAGAGTAAACGTAATACGACTTCGTTCGTGGCACAGAATCCAAGCTTGCGATCTTTATAGAAGAACCGAAAATCGACAATTTTGGACTCCAACACGTAATCGACTGATAACTTTAACACCTTCCATACTTGGTCTCCGTCGATTTTTTCATAAAATTTCGTGAGCAATACACTCCAATCTTCCACAATGTCGTCTAGCTGGACACGCTGCACGATATTTTCCCAAGAGTCATTGTCATTATAAGCGCGAGCAAACACAGACAGCAACAGAGGGACTTTGCCAGTCAAGAGCGCAAGTTCATCCTCGTGCTGGGTGAAAATGGCCGGATGATGATGCAGCCAGGTGCTAAACTCGTCGGCGTTGAAACCTCCATGGTAGATGTTGTTATCGGCGCTGGTTTGCTGGGGTAATAGTGCACGATACGTTTTCGCATCCATCGACATTCCGTGAATCTTAACAAATACGGAGGTACCCATACATGACGCCAAATGCTTCCGTGCCGCTTGGCACCTCGTGTCTTTATCATCGATCGAGTTCCATTGGTCGGCTACAAGAATCACCTTTTGACCCCGCAGCACTGCGCGGACGTCTGTGATTGTGTCCATAGGCCCGATAAAACCCGACATATTTAGCAAGATATTTTTCTTCATAATGGCCGCAACTGCGCCTTTCCCAGCCAACAATTCCCTGCAATCGGGAATGTACCGGTAGCACACAAAAGGCTCGGACCCGAATCTGGTCTTGATTGGATTCTTCAGTAGCAGCAGCACCAACACCGCCAGCATGTGCGACTTGCCATACCCAATAGTCCCTGCCACATTCACTGTAATAGTGCGCTGGTTCAACCATCGCGACACAACCTTATCATACAGCGGTTTTAACTCCGATCGGGCTTGATACGTAAAAAAACACGCTCATTGAGCTGGAAGCGATTCGGTTGAGTCAATAACGAAGGAAATGGCAACTCTACAACACACTCAATCGCGAAGATCGCGTCCAAATTGCACTCGTGAATCGCTCTCACCAATTCAATTGAGCGGAATAATAGATCAGGGGCCACCACACGAGCCTTTTTCAATCCGCGTGTAGAGACTTCTTCTTCCTCCAACTCCCTTTCCTTCCGAACGATACCCACTTGACGATACGTCGGCATTTGAACAATGAGCGCATCTTCCATTGAACCACCAAGCGACCCAATCAACGTATTTCCAGCCAACGCCCTCGTCGCCACATCCTTTACGAGATCAGTCAATTGCAACGACGATTTGAGCAGCTCCTGCTTCTCCTCCTCGTACGCCTCCCGGTTGGCGAAGACTGCGAGATCAGCCGCGAGGACAGCGTCCCGGTGACCAACAACATCTGCTTCATCATGCGGCACCTTCACGCGGTCGGCTGAAGTCACCGCTTCGCCTTCTTTATCCACCAACTGAAACTACACCTTACGCATCTTCAGCAACTGCGAGAATGACTGCCAAGAAGTTCTTAAGAACACTCGCGAAGTAACCTCACTGGTTAAATACAGTCCTCTCAGTTGTAGGACCAGTGATTGAAGTGTTCACCCACAGACGGTAACGCGATTCGCCAGTCTTTATCCATTGAAAAGGTGGCATAGCTAATGTAAATCGTCATATTTTGCCCATACTGAACCCAAGTCAAATATTTCCGGAGTTACAAATTCCAAGTTCAAAATCCTCGGAAAGCGCGAAAAGCTGAGCACGCAGCGCGCGATGGACTCGGACCGCCGCTCGCTGCGCGATGACTCGCCCGAGCGCTCTGCTCTCTACCAGGCAGGCAGCGGCCACGTGCTGAGCCACTTCGCGAGCATCGCGACGCCCAATGCGGCCCGGAAGAAGAGCGAGTGGCAGCGGAGTTCAACGGGCGCGAGACGCTCCTCCGTCTCCACGCTCAGTACAGGGCCGCGCTCCGTGCCGCGCCCCAATTCAGCGGTGCGACAGACTGCAGCGGCAAGGACGGAGAAGGTCTTTGACGACTTTGTGATGGACAACCAGACGGAGAGCAGCGATCGCAGCAGCGAGCTGAGCGCCGAGACGGCGGAACCCAAATCGTTCGCCATGAGCTTCTCTCCGCCGCGCCACAGCTCGAAAAAGTCTCGCAGAGAGGCGAAGGAACCTGCAGAGCCAGCAGACGCAGCATTTAGAAGCTCCAGTTCGGCTTTGAAGACGAGTTACAGCGCAGGACTTCCAGTTGAGACGGCGGAAGAGGAGACGTACTCGCCTGTGGCGACGTCGGTCCAATTTCTCATGAGTAGAGACCCCGAGGAAGAAGAGAGAGTGCTGAGCGCCAAGTCGGACAGGGACAAGGTCTATTTGTACAAGAAGGTAGGAGTGAATGAGCTGGAGACGAGTGTGTTGCTGCAGAAGCTGACGGTCGTGATGTGGTGTAGAGATACACGGACACGTACGAGCACGCGGTTGCCTTGTTGAAACATGCAGCAGCGCTGGAGCGTGAACGCGCGGACAAGCAATCGGATCTCGACTATCTGAGGTCCACGATTAAAACGCAGACGCAGATTATCAACACGATGAGCGATAACCAGGTGGGTTACTGTAAGGGTCACACTCTGACATCGACTGCTGTCTTCAGTGATCGAGTTACTAATTGCAGTGAATGCCGTTTTGAACAGCATCTGAATGAGCCGTCAGACTACCAACAGGAGAAAAAGATTCAGGCGCTTTGTCGCGAAGTCACTGGGCTTGTTATGCAGTTGAGCCAGCGTGATTCCTTGATTAACAGCCTTCACGAAGAGCGAGATCGGTCAACTAGAATGATCAACGAGCTCAAAATGTCACAAGGCCTTAGCGCCAGCAATACGAGCGAAGCTATGCAGTCTACGGGCGGGTTTCGCAACATGGAGCTGAAGCTTGAAGTCGCTCTTCGCGAAAAGATGGAGGCTCTGGAGCGAGAGTCGAGATTGACAGCGCAATTGAAAGATTTACAGCTGCTGTATGAAAAGTGTGAAACTGCCAGGTCAGCGCTCTCAGATGGGCTGGATCGAGCAGAGGAGCAAACCACCGCGCTACATGCTCAATGGGTTGAGGAAAAGAAGGACTTGCTTGCATCAGTTAAAAAGGATGATCAGAAGTCAGCGAAGTTTGCAGCGGAGTGTGAGCGATTGCGGAAGGATAATGAGGGCCTGAAGGCCTCTTTCCGTCAGCTATCAGATAACGAGAAGAAGCACCTTACAACAATTGAGACTCAGCGACTAATTGCGGACAGAAATCAAGTGCAAATAGCAAAGCAAGAATGGGAGCTGAGCGAATTGCGATCGCGGCTGAACATGTTGAAGGAAAAAGACGCAAGGATAAGTGGGCTCGAAAACGATTTGTCGGGTGCCAGGGAGAAGCTCCGTCGCTGCTTAAGGCATGTTGATGAACTCGAGGAACGGCTTGAGCAAAGAGAAGAAGAGGTACAAACTGTCAAAGCAAAATTTGAGGAGCGGGCTGCCTTCTTGGAACAGAGGGTCTTTAACGCTGAAGCAGTGCGAAGAAGCCTCCATAACAAGGTACACAACTCATTGTCCTCAAAATGATGGTGTCTTACCACTAAACCGTTTTTTTACTACAGGTGATGGAATTGAAAGGAAACATTCGCGTCTTCTGCAGGGTCCGTCCAGTTCTGCAGCACGAGCTAGCAAGCTCCAGGAATGAGGAGGTGCGCAGCACATTTGCTGTTGTTGCATAGTTTTTTTCCGTCTGGATGGTACCTAATGCATGTTATGTAGATCTTCGCCTTTCCTGATTACCGCGGTGAGAGGAGGCAAATTGAAATGAGTGCAAACCCGAAGTCCCACGTTGGCTACGGGCAAAACGGAGCCAGAAGTGTTGTCAAGAAATACAACTTCGACTTCGACCTTGTATTCGATAGCAGGTGCTCGCAAGAAGATGTTTTCCTGGAGGTTTCTGCGCTTATCCAATCCGCACTGGATGGATATAACGTTTGCATTTTCGCATACGGTCAAACTGGGTAAGTGCAAACCTGAAGTTTCAACTAAATTGGTGTCTATATAGCTAACTAATATTTGAATGCAGTTCCGGAAAGACTTACACGATGCAAGGAAGAGAGGAGACTGTCGATGACGAGTTGATGGAACCCTCTTCAGATATGGGAATTGTTGGTCGAGCGATTTCTCATATCTTTGCGGGTATCGAGGATTTACGTTCTAGCGGATGGGATTTCAATGCTAGTCTTGAACTAGTTGAAATTTACAACGAAACCTTACGCGATCTCCTCGCACCTGCTACGGTAAGTGCTCTGCATGCTTAATCCTGGGGATGGTCTTTTACTAATGCTCTTTATGTTACGTTACATTTACTGTGCAGTCGACGGACAAGATTGACCTCCGACTCGATAGCGAGGGCAAGGTTGCTGTGGTGAACTCCTGCATTCACGAGGTTAAGAACGACCAGGATGCATGGAGCTTACTACGGGAGGCGATGTCCAGAAGATCAACCAAGTCAACCAAGATGAATGATAGATCTTCTCGAAGCCATTGCGTTATCACATTTAGGTATGCATTCCTTTTTGTGCAATCGGAAATTCCTGAATCTAACGAGTGTACTTGTGTCATTCAGACTAAACGGGGTGAACTCGTTGACTGGTGATCAGCGGACAGGTGTTGTCAATTTGGTTGATCTAGCGGTACGCTACATCTTGCTTAGTTTTCGTCTGCATAATATTTACCAATTTCTTTTTACAGGGGTCTGAGCGGTTGTCAAAGTCGGGAAGTGACAGCAACAAGGAGCTTCTGAAGGAGGCCACGTCAATTAACAAGAGTCTTTCGGCACTTGGCAATGTAGTATGCGCTCTCGCGAAGAAGGTAAACGTTTTAGGCTGTACCCGTACTTGTCCATTTCAGTACTGACGGAATCTCCATTGCTGAATGAAGTCGACTCATGTTCCATTTCGCGACTCAAAGCTGACACACTTTCTCAGTTCGTCACTCGGTGGGGACAGTAAGACACTCATGATCTGTAACTTGTCACCGCTGGGCAAACACCGTGATGAAACACTAAATTCGCTGCGGTTCGCCAAAATGGTAAATTCCTGCGAGATCGCGTACCCCTCTACGGTATCGAGTCGATAATGGGGTTACAGTACTAGCCAGGATGGTTCAACGCCTTATGTTCATAGACTTTTACTTGGGAGCTCATGTGTATATCGTGTTACTTTGAGCAATGTTTTCGATCATAAATCATTCATCTTCAAACCCCTTCGAGCTGCTTACATTCACTAGGACAGCACACTGCAGCACGTGTGACTTACAACATTTAACTTATTCATAGCCGGGAACTCGAATGGTACGAGCGCACTGATGCGATGTCCTCTACGTACTCCTGAAGCAAACAACACCAAGCAACCAAGGCCGTGAGAAATTAATTACTGTAGCGATCTGAGTTGAATACTTCATACTTCGTAATGAAGAACGTACCATCTCGAGAAATTCGCACAACGCCTGCGATGCGTACGGAGCTAGCTTGGGATGATGCAGCACCTTCTTCAGAAACGATTCTAACCGAGACTTAAGAGATCGAGGACGATCTTTCCAAGATATTAATCTTCTGTCATCGTACTCTTCGGGAGGGAGTGGGCAATCTGCACGCACTTGCTCGGGAAGCTAATGCAACGAACGAACGCTTAACGTTAGTATCAGACCAACAAAGCAGCAGCATGAGGCATGCCGACGTACGTCTTCGTACAGCTCGGCGAAATCACTATAGGGCCGTCGAAGGGTCCAGTGATCCTCGTCCGTCTGTACCACAATTTTGAAGGAGACAAATTGCACGTTTCCCCACACAGAAGATGTGGTGGCAGGAATCGTGACATCAAGCGTCGGTCTCTCTTCAGCTGTCTTGGAAGATGGCTACAGCATCGGTCAGGAGTTAGTGCCAGTATACCTTTGACAGAAAAAATAACCCCCCAGCGCTACGTACGTATGCTACGAGCTCCCAGTCCTTGAACGATCCATACAACGAGGTTGGTGGTTGATGATGCGATGAGTTGAGATATGCCGAGGGTGTGTTAACTTCCGTTGGGTACGCGATAAAATCGGGAGTGACAGGTGTGGGCTTGATACACAAGAAGAGAACGAGAATCGCGGAAGCAGCGTAGCAAACACCGCCGAACGCCGTGCTTGCCACGTACGAGATGTCCGCATCGTTCAGATCCGACGTCCCAGCAAACTCTTGGTTCACGATGAGGAAGTACGTGGCATCAATCCACTTGATGAACCAGAAGAGTCGCAAGTATAGCGACGGCGTCAATCCGCGACGATACTCCATCCACAAAATGCTTGAGGATGTCCCCTGTTCAGCCACTCCAAGTCAGCAGAACCCTGTGGCGACATGTTCTACACCACACATGACGCACCCAAACCAGCGTCTCCATCATAGCGACCACGTTCTGTTGGTCGCGACCAAACGGTCGATGGTACAGCAGGCACGAGCAGAAAATCTCCTGGTACAGCCACTGCAGTCCGTTCAGCAGGAACAACGTGAACGACGCCGCCAACTTGCCGCAAAACTGTCTCCAGTCATACACAACATGTCAATACCAACCCACCAATTGCCACCACCTCTCAACACACGTACGTCCATTGGGAACGCGATCTCCGATAAATACGTCATGGGTTTCGGTGCCAGTACGCGCGAGCCATAGATGATTCCAATGAACAGGAACAGCGCGTCCAGCCCCAGCATAAGTGCCTGCTCCGTCGACACGCTGTGGTCACCCGCCGGCTCGGGACTCGGCTCCACGCCCGCCATCTCTGCACGACCGACTCCACTGGTAATGGCACAAAGCACTGGCAACGCCACTGGCCAGCGCTGGTAGAGACGACTGTGACACATATGACTTCGATGGTGACACGGCGGAAAAAGTGAGCCATGTCGACTATTAGCGCCGTTTGATTGGCTGAAAAGGAATTAATCGATTCGGGCTGAAATGTAGCCATGTGACGCGAAGAGGCATCTGCAGTTTTCGACCATGGCGACCGGAGGCATGATGAAGGACTACGTGCGGAAACAACTGCGCTACTGGGTGGAGGACTTCAAAGACGAAATGTTGCCGCGTGATTTCTTGGCCAAGTCGTCCACGAAGACGCAGCTCTTGATCCCTCACGTTGGTGCGTGGAAGTTTATGAAAGTCTCCAGTGGATCAAAAGTCTCACTTTTGTGCTTTGACTGCAGAACTAAAGCCACATCGTGTTGCTGCTATGCTGCATTTGCCGTCGCCATTGCTGGTGACTAGTGTACACTGTGTGGAACTGACGATTGCCGTGCCGTCCTGGTCGGATTCGGACAAAGAAGCTGCTCATCAGCCTGTGCTGATTCACGTGAACGAGTTGCTGGTTCAGGTCAGGAACGTTTGGGAGTGTAGCAGCGACATCCGGCGAGCTGCAGAGGGTCGTGTACAAGCTGCGTTACTGGAGCCGGACCCTCTTGGATCAACGGCTGCCATGTTTGCGTTTGCCCGGGACGTGAATGATCGAACGAAGTTGGTTGTGGACAAGCTACGGGTGCAGATTTTTATGGGTGGGTTCTTGCGCGTGGAGATGGTTTTAGCAGACTTACATGCACGCACAACCGATGCATTGTGGCAAGACGTGAAGGACCCGACGATTTGTGTAGATTATTCGCCGGATCAATTGGTGCAAACGCGGTTCAAGTCCGTGTCGTTCCTGCTTAGTGTCGGGATTAATCCTCCAGGTTCTGCTGTTGCTGGTAAAAATGGAGAGCAAACGATTCCCTTGATGACAAAAGCATCGGTTACGATACGAGTAACTCGCTTTTATCACCGGAAGGGGCTGAAAGATGCGTGGAGGAGACAAATGCAGCTTGTGGATGTCAATTTTGGTGCGGTGAAAATGGAGTTTAGTGTTGGTGATTTTATGGAGGCGTACACAGTCACTTCAATACTCTGCAATTGGTTTCTGAATGGAAGAAACTCAGAGAAATGCTCACTATTTGCACCCGTAGATGGAATGGCCGCTGACCGTGAGCCTCTTCGACCTGAGGAGCAACAGACTGGCCAGGCAAACACCGAGTTACAAATTACATTTCGATGCACACTTGAAGCAAAGTTAAAGTTTACGTCGCCAAAGGAAGGCCCACAGGAATTGTTTCTCATCGCAGATCGAGCGGCTGGGAGTATGATTGTTCATCATCACGGCGTTCGCGAACTTCAGTTGAGTCTTCATGAATTAGCAGTCAGATTCCGAGGATACGTTGTTTTTCGTTTAAAACCGGACAGAGAGGTATTCCACCTGGAGCAGCGTCACAACTCAGTCTCGGTCAAATGGCGGGTGCAAAGTATACTCTGCCGAGTTGATGATGAACTAGCTGCCATGCTGACAGAAATATACGAGTTTGTAAATGAAAAGGAGCAGGCCATTGTGATTCGATGTGGTACTTGCCACCAACAGATCAGTTTGGACATGATCGATGTGCACGTATGCCCACCTCGAAACAACAGCAAATCATTACCATCCACGCCACTTGCTGGTCGGTCAGCTCCCATGGAAAGCAGGAGAAGCAGTTTTTCGGAAAGCTCGAGTGCTGAAGCTGGTGGTTCACTAAGTGCAGAAGAAGCGGAGCATAAGAGTAATCTTGTGCATGGTCCTCCAAAATTTCACGTTGTTCTGCACATGGATGAATTAGAGCTACGGACTGGAAGTCGAATAATTCACAGCATGCTTACGCTATTGAACGTAAGAAATGGTAATCTGGCATTCGACCGTGAGATGACTACTAAATTGTCGAACTTACATCTTACGACCGAATCCAATGAGTTTGCTGGTGATGCCATTTTTGTGCCAGCATTACCACTGGCATTCCAAATGCTCGAGTGCTCCTTGCTAGGCTGCGGGTGTTTAAGCCGAAAGGAAAAAAACTACGCCAATAGTGTCGATGCTCATGGAATGATTTATGGCTACCGGTGGCCTGCTCGTCTGTTTCTCGATGTTGCTCATTGCTGTATTTCGTCAAAAGAATGTTTTGTAAACGCGGAAACGATTCAATTGCGATCTAGTTTCTCTGAAGGAAGTCATGTGTGCTCCTCTTCGCAACCCCAACTCACGTTTCATGTGAATATGGATAAAATCCGGTGTCAACTGGATCAAGTTTGGTTTCGTCTCGCGCGACAAGTGATCGGGCATATCCAAGGGCCAACAACATCAGAAGCAAATCCCTCTTCCTTAATGACACTTTTTCTAGGTGTATTACAGGTTCGAGCCATCGAGTTTACTTTGCAAGGTGATGTTGTACCGCTTGATCGTGCAAAATCATTGCTTAAACAAGCTATCGTGGTCTTTGATAATCAACTTGGTTTCCTAAGCGTTCAAAGCTCACTGGATTTCAAGACAATATTGAATTTCCCTACGATGCAGTTCGTACATCGCCAAATCCCTGCTGTCCGTTCAATCCGAAAATCTTTTGTCGCATTAGACCAAGGAGTCACCGACGCGGTTTGTACAGAATCGATTACGGAAGCGATGACGGCTACTGAGCAACAGAGTGGTGATACCACGTCAACATCAAATGGCCTCATTGAACAATCGCCAATGAATCACGCAGAAGTTGATGAAGTTGAAAGTGCAGATGTTGTGGTGCCTGATAAAGAAATTGGGTCGTTCTTGACTAAGCCAGAACTCGAAAGAGAAGATGCCTGCCGATGTATCCAACGAATGGTGAGGCAGAAACGTCTTGTTAGGCAAGAAAAACAACATTTTCAGCCCGACGACTATGAACCAGGAGTCGTGAAACCCATTCTCAGTTCTATACCGACAATTGTCATCACTGAATCAGAAAGTGGGAGCAATACCAGCTCGCCTTCTCCTTCACCTCGTAAACTCAGCTTAGGAATTCCGAGTCCTATCATGGTGCTTGGGGGCGACAATGATCTGGTTGAAGAAATTCGTGGTGGAATAAGCAAATTGATGAGCCCATTGAGTCGTGCACTATCATCAGACAGCATTCGAGGAGGAATTAACAAGCTAATGGGTCCAATCAATCGCACTTTTTCTCCAACGGGGAGCGTCAAGCGCAGACCATCAACAGAATTGTATGTAGTTACTCCTATGGATGCACACAACCCACCGGGCTCGTTGGTATCGAAAACACAAGAGATACGAAAAGAAAAGCTGAATCATCAGGATAATGCGACTACTGCGCATTTCGTGGAACAGGTTAATCCCCAAGCCACTTCTTCCAGTAAAGCTACTCAAGTTGATGAGAATGGAGACAACTTCCAAGAAGAAGTTGATAAAGTTGTAGCAGAATCTCATGGTCTCAGCGAGGCTAAACTTGCGGCACTTCCCGATGTTGTACGTGTGCTAGTTCAAGTTGGCGAATGCCGCTTGTGCGTCCCTATCAACCCGCGTGAAAAAGTCGAGTATCTCTGCCAAGAAACTGTACGTCGTTATAATGAAGCGTTCACTGCAGATCGAGGTAGCATACTCAATGTATCTCTCCAAGATAAGCATGGCGGGGTCGTCTCTCCTTCGGATACTGTGGGGTTTCTCCTGTCAATAGCTCCAAATGAATTACTATTCGCATACCCTCACGATGGCCAAGTTCGGTCTTTGGCGCGATTAACTGCGGGATCATTTGAAACTGAAAATACCAATTCGCTAACTACTGGATCAGCAGGTGATGATGCTAAGCGTCTTCGGTGCTCGAAATTACCATTGCCGCTGGCTATCGCATTGCTTGCAAACGAATCGGAGCGAGACTTGATCCGTTCAGGACTTTGTGAACGAGATGGCAGCGTTTATGGTGAAGCGTGGCCGGATTTGGCTCTTAACGCAACCTCCTTAGACGCTGAGAAGAACCCAATTACCGTCGAAGTTGTATGGCATGAAACATGCTTTGAAGTCACGAATGGGGACGCATTTGCGCTTTGCCGGCAGCTGCTGGGCCTTTGCACCTCACGAGCCATTAGTAAATATGTGGGGAAAATAATACGCAGTCGCCTGAAAGTCGATGCTAGTACCCCTTTGATCGAGTGGGCCTACAGAC
This sequence comes from Phytophthora sansomeana, assembly GCA_032158285.1. NCBI lineage: Eukaryota > Oomycota > Peronosporomycetes > Peronosporales > Peronosporaceae > Phytophthora > Phytophthora sansomeana. The sequence continues at coordinate 627,505 of JAPDHH010000252.1, forward strand.
GAAAGCTTGCAATGGAGATGAAGAATGATGATACTAATCTTACCCAACCAGCACAACAAGAACAAGTGGCAAAGGTTTCATACGAGCAACTCAAGAAAGTTGTGCAAGACGCTTTTCGGAGTGTACACACGCTAATCCATAAATGGTGGTCAGTATTTAGTTATTTTACTGAAGTTTCAAGGCATCCTGGCATGGGATGAGCAGGACGCAACGTACACATTCCCATTAAAGATACTACACGTGGATCAAGATGCATCCTTACTAGTACTCATGCTGCTTGGCGCTGGCGAAGAAATTCTATGTTGGTATAATTAGTGAGCTGTACCTGCATGATCCCTTCTCTTGTCAGTGCAAATTCACTCCCGAGCCGAGTCGATCACCCTGATACCAGCCACCATGGTGCTTGAGAACCGTCGTACAATCATTTGCAAAAGCAGTAGCGGCAGTGATCATCAACCCAAGCCGAAGTCCAGTAACCACTGCACGGAGTCGATCACTCGATCCAAACGGGTGCACCACAGACGACAAATGTTAGCAAGGCAGAATCAACACAACTTTGACGACGAAGGCAGCGATATCCTTCAAGCCGATTTGATCGAGATCTCGTTGGTTGGCGAACCTGTACCACACGTTGACGAAAGCTCAACAAACAACAACACGGAGCTTATCGAGCAGCTTTTTGAAAGCGCAAAAAGCGGAGACCTTCGGCCATTTCGACGAGTTTGCTCTCGAATGATGATATCTCACCTTCGTCTCGACGCACCAGGCTATATGGGCTGGACTGCAGCACATTGGGCAGCCCGTGAGGGACATGTGCATTTACTGGAGCATTTAACTACATGTCATGCAAATTTGGATGCTGTGGATCGCAAGGGCGACACGCTCTTACACAAGGCCGCTGCAAATGGCCAGCATCTTACGTGTGAGTGGCTTCTCCAACGAGGATTCAGTGCTAAAACGCGCAACAACAACAATCTAACGCCATTAGATCTTGCTCAAGAACATGTTGCGATCTCCAGGCGCAGTAATGCTGCTTTACTTTGCGAGAAGGTTCTCTCCGCTGAGTAGTCTTAAAATCTCAATAGACTCAATAGACAAAATACAAATTGTAGTGATGATAAGCGTTCATCGTTGTTGCTTCAGGAAGACGAACCGTATTAGGTTAATCGAGTTGATCAAGTTGCAGTTATCGAGAAACTAGTTGACTGCTACGAAGCCAAAGTGAGCCCTTTAAGGCCACCTTCACCGACGTTCAACAGGATTTTGCCGTGCTGGTTGGCCACCATCATTTCCGCGAGCAAACTGTTGGACGCGTTGCCGGTGACAATTGTCTTCGGATTCTGAGAAAGCGAGTTGAGTACGTCCAAACGCTGCATGTCAAGCTGGTGTGCCCGATATTTCTCCAGCTTTTTCGCTGCTGTTCCTTCCGCGCGAGCAACGATCTCCTTTGCTTTCGCTTCTCCACCACTAACAAGTTCCTGAATCTCAGCTTGCAGCTGCATTTTCCAGGCCTCTTCCTCAGCCTGTACCAGACGAATGTCCGTGTCGGAACGGAACGCGATTTCACTTGAAATGCGTTTGGTGTCGGCGTGGATCTGCTCAATTGCAAGTGAACCTTCAGCAGCAATTTTGTTGCACTGCACACGTGTCTCCTGCGCGATCTGGTCCTGAATAACTCTTGTGTCAGTGTCAACCATGTCGATCTCCTTTTGAATTTCAGCGCACTTGGCTTTGCCGGTTTGCTCTTCCTCCATAAGCATCATTCTCCGAGCCAATTTGGTCGTGTCGATCTCCTCCTTGTAAGATAGAAGCTGCATGTCGTTCATCTGCTTCATGTTTTGCTCTTTGATGGTGCTCAAGTGTGTAGTTCGACTTTGCATTTGCTCTTCGAAAGTCGGTGGAAGCTTCACGTTGGTGATGGCAACGCTGGTGATCTGCACTCCATAGGTGTTGAATTGATCATTCAGATTCTTCTTGATATCCTCCGTCACGTAATACGGAGTCTTCGTCCCCGATGGTGGTGGTTGAGGACTGTCAGGGTTTACCACTTCTCCAGCAGCGACTTCTTCGAGAGTCTTCACGTCCGTAGTCGATTCCGAATTATCGCGCTTGAGCATCGAAAGTGTCCCCGTGTTGAAGCTGTTCTGCATAGTTCCATCACGAAGTTTGTAGACCTCAGTGTGTTGAACGCTTCTAGCCAAAGCTCGAACAGCTTCGTCTTGGGCTGCTCGCAACTGAACTTCCAAACCGTTTGGTCCGAGCTCGTACACAAATCTCCTGACCAGGTTCGGATCTTCGCCCTTGGAGGCATCTCCCATAATACGAAAAATGAGGCACATATCGATGCGAACCGTGACATTGTCTGCTGTCTTGCATCCCTTTACGGGTGTCTCGAACACGATGAATTGCTTGGTTACGAGGTGGGAAACTTGGGTCCAAGGACCTGCCCAGTGAAAACCAGCAGGCCAAAGGGGACTTTTCACGTCGTCCTTGGAGAAATCCATGTCCCGACCTTGGTTTTGCACTAGCGCGTACATGCCTTCCGGTACTCTGATGTACGGTCGAATCATGCTGGGTCGAGGATTGATCATCACGATCGTATTTCCATTGTAACATGCTCCAAACAAACGGTTCACTTTGTCGACGGAGCTGACCTCCGTGTACAGCAATCTCGTTTGGTGACCGTCACCCACAAGTACACTTTGCTCTTCTGCCATGACGATACGAAGTGCGAAGTCTGAATTGAGAATGGCCAAAAACCTTCGAAAGCTACGGCACATTTGGCTGGGATAATGCGAAACCAACTGCGATGTTGCAGTGGAAATGCCACCGATATTCTACCAAACCTCTGTAGTGACATTTTAGCGAAGTCGCATGCGGGATCGCACTAACCAAATTTGAGATCATCGCCCACAAGTGCATCTTCGAACTCACAACTTAATCCGAAGGACGTTGCACCAACTATGACAGAAGCCAAACCTGCTCGGTATAATCGCCTCGTTCAACTTGACATCAGCCGACCGATGGATGCAATGAGTCACTTCAATGCAAAAGCTGTTGATGGTAAAATTCCCTTAGTGCTCATACCGTCAAGCCCAATTTTCTTCACTTTCATGCAACAAATTCCTTCCGGAGTGTGGGTGTTGCAACAAACGTGGAATGCCCACGCCGGAATCATGGACCCTGGCCTAAAGGTGTTTTGGCCGGCATGGAACCGGGTCTCTCACATTGTCACCAAACAAGCCGTGGCGTACTCCAACCCAGTTCGAGGATGCCCTACATCGGACAATGTCATGGTTGACATCGACATCTCGATCAGTTTTCAGATTGGCCCTACAGAAGATGACGCCGTCAAATTCGTCTACACTCTTGGGGCGCATCGTCTGGATGAATTGCTCTACAGTTTGACCGAGGAAGCCATCCGTGGTTTGGTGAACTCAGTCCGGTACGACCAAGTTCATGACTTGCGGGAAGACTTTGCCATGGGGATGAAGACAGATTTGAACAACAAGCTCTTGCAGTTTGGAGTTTTCATTCACAATGTCAAAGTGACAAACGTCGACCTCCCACCAACGCTCTCATCAACGTTGGAAGGGACCACTGCGTTCAAAACGCGAATGGAGGAGCAAGAGAAGAATCACGAGAACCAGCTTCGTATCTTGGTGAATGAAGAGACCCAGAAGTTAACAGCAGTGCAGAAAGAGAATGAACGTACTGTGCAAGACCTACTCGCTGCCAAAGCTCGTGCCAACATCATCCGCAACGAAATGCGCACGACTGCCGAAGCCAAAGCTCAAATGACCATCGCCCAGCACAAAGCCGAGTATGCCAACAAGATCAAAGAGGCAGAAGGATTCAAGATCGACGCTGTCGCCACTGCCACCGCAGCTTCTGTACGAGCGCAGACGCAGCCTGCAGTTGACCTTGCAAATTTAAAGCAGAACTACGCCCAATATCTCGCTGCTGCCAAAATCAAGAGCGACGCCACGGTTAAAGCGGCAGAGCGTGAAGCTGCAAAAATCCTGGCTGATGCCGACTCGGAAGGAGTAGCTGCTGCTTTCTTGGCAGAAAAGAGGGCTTTTGACTACCAGCAGAAGAAAATTCGCTTGGAGACTGGGCTGGCCCAGGTCGTCCCCCTAGTGATCAGCGGCAAGAATGGTGACGACCTCATTCGCCAAACCGTTCTCCAAACACTAGAAAACAAGAAATAGCTGATCGTACGAAGTGAAAACTACGAATTGAGGCAAACTAGTGAAGGTGGTGCAAATTTCATCGACAAAGTTATCTACCAAAGCGATACAAGCCGAGTTTGCCATTCTGCAGATTTTAGTTTTATATAGATGGCTACATTTTCGCGTAATCGAATGATTTCAAGTTGAACGTGGGGTGGTCATTGCGTCATTGACGAGAGCGACCATGTTGCTCGGTGCAGGCTCTCGTTGCGCGGCTCCATGGCGTCGGTTATCGGTACCCATCCGTTCTGGAGCTTGTGGCATTGATTCTGCGTCGTCCCTGCAATGTCGAGGCATGTTTTCGTTTGTGAAGGAGACGGATCAAGAGCGCGACGACCTCGTGGCTCGAAGTCGCGAGGCGTTGCGAGAACTGGGCAAACATGACGACTACGTGGCGCTGCATCTGCCTTTCTCTCCGACTCCTTCGGGCTCGGACAGTTCACTGCCAATACGCTCGACACGACTCCCACCTGGGCTTGAGACGCTGAAGAAGACGGCACTCTTGGAGATCCACAACCCGTCGGCACGCAACGCGTTGAGTGGCAAGATGATGGCGCAGCTGGCAGACATTGTGGGGGTGTTGGAGGACCCTACTGTGCATGGCAAGTTGAACGCCGTAGTGTTGAGAGGGACAGGAGGGTGGTTCTGTGCTGGGGCGGATCTCCGCGTCGCTCGACAGGAGCTGAATTCGCGAGAGGCTGGGGCTGCTATGGGGGCGTTGATGGTGGACATCTTGACACGCTTCCGTCGACTGCCTCTGGTGAGTGTTGCTGTGATTGAGGGCGGGGCTTTTGGAGGTGGAGCGGAGCTGGCGACGGCGTGCGACTTTCGGGTTATGGAGCAGGATGCAGTGATTCAGTTCGTGCAGTCTCGGATGGGCGTTGTTCCTGGGTGGGGTGGTGGGGCCAGACTGTACAAAATTGTTGGTCGACAGAATGCTCTCCGTTTGTTGTGTACTGCCGAGAAGATCTCACCTGAGCGAGCGATGGAGATGGCGCTGGTTGATGAAGTTTTCAATGCTACGAATGAAAAAGCCTCTAACACTGTCATCGGCGAGTTTCTAGCGCCATTCGATGTGATCGCACCAGGTAATGGAGAACATTTCAAAACACAATATGTACCGACAAGCTTAACTTTCTAACGCTATTCCTTCTGCGCTTGATCTAGCTGTCTCACACGGCGCCAAGCGGGTAATCAACAACGCAGATGATGTAAGTCTGGATGAAGTTCTTGAGTTCGAGCATGACGTGTTCAAGACGTTGTGGGGAGGACCAGCCAACCTGGAAGCTTTGAAGAAAAGTTTGACCAAGAAAAAATAATTGTCGAAGGTAAGAGGTCAGTAATCTCTGTTTTTCGGACACCGACGAATGCTACTCAGCTTCAAGTTCCTGGGCCAAACCCTCTTTCTGTATGGCCATGGCGTGGTGTGTCACTTTCAGCAGAAATGACCCGCGGACGTATGTCCCGTTCATTTTGGTGATTATTGCTTGAGCCTTTTGCCTGAGCTCAAGCTGATTTGCTCGGATGGACTTCTGCTTCAGCAGCATTTTCCGTTGTTGTTCACGTTTTGCACGGCTATACTGCGAGTTGAGCTCTTGGACATGGTCCGCTGCACTAATTGATCGCTTTGGGATGTTGTTGTACCATCGATTTTGACGTTCTTGGCTGGCTGTCATTTCCGCTTTTCTTGCCTCTTGTTTCTGTCGGCGCTGTGCTATTCGAAGATGATCTTGAGCAGAGAGTCCAGCAACTCCCAAATTCTTGTACATTTCGTCATTTGATCGTCGGATTTCTCGACGTTTTTGAGCCCACGCCGATTCCGAAGCTCGCTCTTCATCTGCTTGCAAAGCTTGCCGTCTTCGAAAATCCGCGATGCGCTTGGCTGCTACTCGAGCGTGCAGTGCACCAACATCTTGCTTTGGCGTTTGTTTCGCTTCGCGAAAACTTTTCGTCTCGGCTGAATCACTAACTGGAATCGGTGGTGGGGCTAGTTTACTATAGTGCTGGCCATGAATCCGAACTAGCTCTTCAACCAGGTTTGGCGAGTCGTGCTCAGAGACTTTAGTATTCGAGGCTGATTGTTGTTGGAAGAGAACCTTTTCGTCTTCTACACTTGAGAGCGTATCATCTGATGTTAGTATCTCCCCCGACATGTTGCACACGTCAGGAACAGCAATCTCATCAACCTTCGCTTTCGACTCCTGGTTACTGAAATCATCTTCAGACGTTTTCAACTGATAAGTAGGTGGAGGCACGGGATCAGATAAACCCGGCTCGTCTTCTTGTTCTGTAGGCTCTGCATCGCGAGTTAAAGTGCTTTCGTCACTTTCCAGCTGGTGAATAGTTGAGATCGCATTCTTCTTGTCAATCGAAGGCTCTTCCGCTTCCCACTCCTCTTCGTATTCTTCTCCTGTGCACGCCATTCTTCTGCTCTGGACCAAGTGTATATGCGAATGGTAGGTTGATGATTGTCATGGCTAAGCCTCATGCACATCAAATCGTAGAAAGCATAGGCACCCTAAAAATAGCTACATCCAGCATCAGAAGGCTATCCACTTCAAACGGATATGGAAGGCCGATAAGATCTTCAACTACATGTAGCAGATACCACAATCTACCTCATACACATTAGCAAGACCAAATATACCTCATACACATTAGCAAGACCAAATATACCGCTTCTTTCCAGGAAATCTTACGTGGGACGCATTGACAGAAGTGAAGTAGTCACTTTGTCCTCATTTTCAAAGCTCCTTCCAGTGCCTCCAGGTTGGCTGGGCCACCCCAGAGTGACTTGAACACATCATGTTCATACGACAAGACTGCGTCCAGACTCACGTCGTCAGCACGATTAATCACACGCTTCGCTCCATGCGAGACCGCTATCATAAGCACGACGATATTAGTGTTAGCTTCAAACAGTGCATCATCATCCTATAAGCAACCGAGAATCAATACCTGGAGCGATTGCATCAAACGGGGTTACGAAGCTGCAAATGGTTTCTTCAGCACCATCGCTCTCTGCATCAAAAGTGAAGTCTGCAAGCTTGAGCTCCAACGCACGTTGCGCAGACAGCTTTTCAGCTGTGCACAGTAGCCTCAGCGCGTTCTGCCGTCCCACAATTTTATACAGTCTTGCACCTCCACCCCACGCCGGCGATACCCCCATGCGCACTTGCACAAAATGAATCACCGCTTTCATCTCGAGAATCCGAAAGTCGCACGTCGTCGCCAGCTCCGCGCCTCCTCCATACGCTCCGCCTTCAATGCACGCAACGCTCACAAGTGGGAGGCGTCTGAATCTCGTCAGTGTATCCACCATCAACGCCCCCATCGCAGCGCCCGCTTCAGGTGACGTCATCTCTTGCTGCGCCACTCGCAAGTCCGCCCCGGCACAGAACCATCCCCCCGTTCCTCTCAGCACCACGGCGTTGAGCTTGCCGTGCACCTCCAGCTCCTCCAACACCGCCACGACGTCCGCCAGCTCCGCCATCATCTTGCCGCTCAGCGCATTGCGTGCCGACGGACTGTGGATCTCCAGCACCGCCGTCTTCTTGAGCGACTGGAGCGCAATGGGCAGCGACGCGTGCACGTTGGGGACGGAGCTGTCGGTGGGGAACGGCAGATACAGCGCCACGTGGTCGTCACTCCTGCCGAGCGTTCGTAGCACGTCGCGGCTTCTGGCCACGAGCGCGTCGCGGTCATCAGCCAGCTCCTTGACGAACGCGAAGAGCTCCATCTTGATGAATGTCACGCATTGTCCACCTTCAAGCACGGCCGCATACAAACACCAAGTCATAACAGACGACGTGGTGATTGGCGGTATTATAGCCAATGGAATCGCGTTCTTGTGATTCACTTGATGGTCGTACATGTATGCCAGGTCCTACATGTATTATATTAATAATAGTTACGCATACATTTTCCGGGATGGAAGCCCCGCCGCCCAGCAAGACGGAGCTGCAGGACGTGGAGGCCGATGGAGACGACCTGCTGACCGACAGCGGGCGCAACTGGAGCCCCGACGTGCTGCTGGAGCTCGTGAAGATCTGGCGCCGCGTGTTTCTGGCGCATCCGGACTGGAGCCGCGTGCAGCGGATGCAGACCGTGTACGACGCCTTTAAGCAGACGGTGGACTGCTCCCAGCGCTCCCGGAAGGCGGTGGACGACAAACTCTACTCTATGAAACAGATGTACCAGTTTATAGCCCAAGTGAAGGACCAGTTCAAGCAGGGAGGACCCGACAAGGTGCAGTCGCCGTCCTGGTTCGAGCTCACGAAAGAGGAGCGTCGTGTGGTCCGCACACTGCATCGCGTGCGCATCCCCAACATTTCTCAAGAAGTGTATAATGTGTTCGACAGTGTGCTGAGCCCCAGTGCTGTTGCGGCGAGGAAAGCTGCGTTGGACGGTGCTGCAGCGAGTGGTGCTGGGGCTCAGGGAGCGTCGGGTGCAGCGGACGGAAGCAATGGCAGCCGCGCGAGCACACCTGCTAACACGGCGCCTGGGACCCTGAACGACGACTCGCAAGAGATTACACAGGAAATCCTGGATGTGAAGCGCAACTGGAGCTACGACGTGACTTTACAGCTAGCGAGGGTCTGGAACAGTGTCCACAAGGAGAACCCAGCGCTGCGCGGAGCTACGTTGAGTTTGAACGTGTACAATGCGTTCATGGCGGCAGTTGGAGGGTCAAACCGGTCGAGAAAAGCTGTGGACGATAAAATGCACTCGATGAGAGAGATGTACCGCTTCATGAAGAATTACGAGACCAAGCGGATGACGACAGGAGAACCTCAAATTCCATGGTTCGATCTTACCAAACCGCAACGGCGAGCGATTCGAGCTGCCAATAAGATTCGTGTACCGAATCTAGCACCGGACGTCTACAACGAGATCGACATGCTCATGACAAGAATGAACCAGATTTCTCCCTCCGAAGCCGCTGCTGAAGCCATAACTACGTCTGTACCCTCCGTGGATCTGGAAGGCAGTCAGCATAACTCAAATTTTGCTGCATCGACGTTTGTTGTCGGAAGCAATGACGGTGTGGCTTCGACGTCAGGGCAGGCATCCCAGTTCACCGTTGGCCAGAATGGCAATGGCCAGTCAGGTCAGGGGACTTGTGAGTGCGGCGCCAAACGCCTTCTTGACATTGCTCCCGCCGCTGTGAATAACAATGGTGGTCTGCAACAACAGCAGCAGCAGCAAACTAGCAGACCAACTCCAATCATCACAACGCAGAATGGCCAGACACCCATCAGCTATTATCAAGCTCAGCAGCCTGCAGCACAGGGCACGCCGAAGCGACAGCGAACGATGCAAGAACAAGTAGTGAATATCCAAGGCCCTGAAGGCTTGACAAGTTCAGTCTCGATGGATTCGCAGGCGGCGCGTGAGTTCATGGAGCAGATGCGGATGTCGATGGCCCAAGATCGCGAAGAGAGACGACAGCAGCACGCTGAGCAGATGAGTGCGCTGCGTGAGATTGCAGCACTGCTGAAGCAAGGGAGGTGAGGTCTCTATATCTTCGTTGCAGTCAGGTTTAGTTGTCGATCCACGTTGCGTGCATTACGTGTAGCCACTTTAGGATCGTGAAGCCATTAGCACAAAAAAACGTCCTTTGATGGATTTTATGCCACATACAAACTTCAAGCTATATTTGTGTACATGGCTACCTTTCGGACCCAATTTGCTTCAGTTTTCAACTGACGACATGTCGGAAGAAGAGGGCAGCCTAAGCCGCCTCATCGGGGAGACAGACGTGCTGGCAGCCATCACGAGCGAGTACCTGGACGAGAATGCCAGCAAGAAAGACACCGCAGCGGCAACAGTGTGTCTCGGGCGCGTGTTCATGACCACGTTCCGGTTCCAGTTCGTGCCGGACGAGCACGAGTACGACCGCGTGCGACGTCATCTGTTGGATCGGAATGAGGACGAGATCGAGAGCTTTTTCCTCATCCCTCTGGGCTGCATCGCGTCCGTGAAGAAGAAAAATTCCATTGTGGAAATATTCACGAAGGACATGCGCCAATTGTCGTTCCGGTTCGATGTCGTGGAGATCACCAAGGTAAAGTGAGGTGTATCATGATAACAACTGACAGGATCTTTTAACAATTGTGTTTGTATTTTGTATAGATCTTCTCGGTGCTGACGACGTACGTGTTCCCGGATAAGATTGAGTTTTTGTTCGCCTTCTACCACAGGTGAGGTAGTCGTTGGGAGGGTTGTGGCGTGGTGTGCAGTTTCCTGAAGGGATGTTGTTGTTATTAGGTTGTCGGAGAATATGTTGGAGAAGGAGCCTCTCTTGCCGTGCGTCCTAGATTGGGATGTCTACAGTGACCAGGCTGAGTGGGAGCGGCAGGGTGTCTTTGACAACAAGAAGTGGCGGATTTCTAAATGCAACGAGAACTTTCGTGCGATTGAAACGTATCCGGATCGTCTTGTGGTTCCTGTTGGTATCACGGATGAGGTGAGATTAACGTACGGTGGAGGTGACTAGCAACTGCGCTGAAATTTGAGCTAAATGATGACTTGTGTCTGCAGGTTCTTTTAGACGCCATGAATTTTCGCTCTATCGGGCGCATTCCATGCTTGACGTGGCTCAATAGTGCGAACGGTGCTACCTTGTGCCGGTCTAGCCAGCCAAAGGTAGGGATGTCAAAAGCGACATCGCCGGCTGACGAAAGCTTAGTCGCAGCGATCGCTTCGTCGAGCCTTCTGCAGGATCAACTTCAGATTATTGACTGCAGGCCCATGTCTAGCGCTTTGGTACGTCTTCTGACATATTAAGCATTAGCTGAAAGGTAACTTATGCATCTCATCCATGCTTGTATCCAGGCAAACCGTGCGAAGGGATATGGCGTTGAAAGCTCGGTTAACTACAAAAACTGCATCGTGAGTTTTATGGAAATCCCGAATATTCACTCCATGAGAGAAAGGTGCGATGCTGATAGCGTTGTTTTGCTGTGCTGCTAGCTAACACGCCCTCGTCTTCTTGCTGATCCTCGATAGTATGAAAAAGTTGCGCAGCCTGTGTGCGTCATCATCATGTGACAATATGCGTTGGCTGGGCAGCATTGAGGACACCAAGTGGCTGGTATATATTCGCCAGATACTCAAAGCAGGACTTCATGTGGCGTCCCTCCTCAGGTCCGGAGAGTCGGTGCTTTTGCACTGCAGTCACGGATGGGACCGCACAAGTCAAATCGCGTCGATTGCTCAGATCTTCGTGGACCCATACTTCCGTACGTGGAAGGGATTTCAGGTGCTCGTCGAGAAAGAATGGCTGTCTTTCGGGCACCCATTTCATCTCCGGCATTCACACGGCGAGAAAGCTGATACGCAGGAGTCCCCAATCTTCATCCAGTTCCTTGACAGTATCACGCAGCTCGTTCGGATCTACCCAAGCTACTTCGAGTGAGTGATCTGATATTTGTTTTGAAGGAGCTGTTCAATCACGACTAAAGTTTGGTTGTCATGATAAACGCAGGTTTAGCGAAGGCTTACTGCTGCTCCTTGCCGACGCTCTGCACTCATGCCGCTTTGGAACTTTTTTGTTCGACTGCAAGAAACATCGTTTAGAGGCAAATTTGGAGAATCGAACGGCTTCTGTGTGGACGTGGGTAAACGGCTTCCGCCCCCAGCTAACTGAGCAGACCTTCGTTCCGAACCAGGTCTTGAATCCACCTCTATCAGGATTGTTGAAGCGCGTTGTGCTGTGGGATGCCATGTTCATGCGTTGGTCAGGGCAACCGTTGGTGCAAGAACCTCCGATTGTGACCAACTTTTTCTCAGATAATTCAGATCGGACACCAACGTGGCAACTACCACAAGTCGTCGTAAACGCCTTGAATGTCGCGCTTACGCTCAAGTACCGCGAAGCACGGCTTATACAAGAACTCGAAGAGCGAATTGCAGACTTAGAGGCAAGGGTAAAGGGCCGCCGGGGATCGAGACACTAGATGACATGTCTAAAGGCGATCCACGATTATGGTTTCAGTTGATACAAGCTGCTCATGGCTACGGAGTTGGTTCTACTCCCCAGCACTGGTTCTTCCCCACAATTTAAACATTGCCTTCTCATGCTTAAGTTTTCGGCGTTCTGCCTCTAATTGGTCGAGCAGGTGCCACGGCACTTGAGCTGCTAGCAGTAGTTGTCGTTTTCTCTGTTGGCGATCTACTTCGTGAAGTGGATCCCGGGCAATTTTGAGCTGGACTTCAGTCTTATGATGATCTTCGTCAACAATCGTGCCTTCTTGGATTTCCTTCTCCTGTCTTTTTTTCAGCAATCGTCTATCATGTCCATGTTGCTGCTGTTGTACTTTATCGAAAGACCGCTCAACTTGGCGGAACGCCGTGTCAAAGAGCGCTGTCGTCATCTCGGTTTGAGCTGTAGCTGCTGTTAAAGCCACTTGATCTGTGAGATCACGAATATGCTCTCTTGTGTCACGCTCCTTTTTCTTCATCATCGACCACTTGCCTGTTTGATCCGATGTTTTGCCTACGAATATGCCACTTGTCGTGAACTAGTGCGAGGATGTCTGTAGATCCGATACAAAATACTTCTTTTTCTTTGGCGGCTTCCAGCACGTCTTGGGTCCAGTGGGTCCCCCGCCAACGATTGTCACGCTTTCCATTCGTTCTGTAAAACTGAACTTGTAATCTACGTCGTGTTTCAGCAATTTGCTGACGTCTCTGTACTTGTTTTTCCTGATACCGGAATCGGCATTCACGCTACATGCAAATACTGGATTAGACTCGACGCCACACAACTGCGCTTGGAATGAACGTACCTCCCAATAATCCAAAAATTCTTCGTCGCGCCAAGCTTCAAACTGCACAGCAAAGACCACACCAGTTTAGCTTTGCTGTCACCTTTTAAAATCCCAGATATCCATCGATTACCCGCCGTCGCTTTTCCTCAACGGCGTAAATCCGCTGCTGAAACTCCACGAGCTCCTTCTCTCTTCTCTTAAACTCGAGGCCGAGTTTGAAGACTGTATCAATCTTAAGCTTGGTAATGAGAGCGCGCTGCTGTTTCAATTTTACCTCCATTTCTTCCACCCATCCCTGTTCTATGGCTCGTGGAGATACTCGCATGCGCTGGGTCTGCATATCAAGGTAAATGCTTTCCATCTGCGAACGTAGCACAATTGCGATTAGAAAATTAAACGTGTCACAACTTGACAAACAGCGCCGATAGCAACTTACATCGTGAATCTGGTCGTGCTGAATAAAATAGTCGTATTCTAGTTGTGCTACGCTGTTAGAACGAACCAAAACAACGTAAGTATAGTGAATTTCGGCGGGACAGTTTACGAGAAGTCTCATCTGATCTTACCGCTGTTGCAGCTGCTTACGATTCAATCTTGCCTGCAGCTTATCACGCTGTGCACGATGCCACTCCTCTTCTGCCTCCAAGACCGCCATAAATTCGTGTCGATTAGCGGTTTCCCCGTCGCGAAGTAGCGTACAAATTTTAATTCGAGCCTGCATTCCTCGAAACATTCGCTGGATCTCGATTGCGCTGCTTTCTAGCTGCACGCGCCGTCTTCGTGTTTTCTTCCGCGCCAATGTGCCCCGTATCAAACGCTGCAAATTGATCGCTCTTACTTCTAACCAGCGCATATCGGATCGCTTTCTTGAAAAAACCACGCCATATCGATTGGATATGCGAGGCGGCAACCTCTCTCCTGTACCGCCAACAAACCTTTCTTGCGCAGTGCATTCGGACAATGGACTGAATTTTGGCCGCATTGAAATACTCCCATCGCATCCACGTCGGTAGTGCTATAGCGCGGATATAGTAGCCGCGGAAAAGCGCCTGCAACCTCGTGACACGAATCGTCCGGTTCACGTGCCAAATGCGAACCCACTGCCTTGTAAGGTATCCACGCACAATACGTTGAATCTGCACTGCAGCTTTCACTTGTCGCAAGTAAAGTCTCCAAAACTGTCGGTGCAAGTGTCCTCTCCACCACATCTGAAGTCTGCGCGCTGCCTACACAACCAATGCAGCACCAACGTGAGACGATCTCATCAGACCGAAGCAATGCCATCCACGCGTGCACCTCAGTGTAATGTCTCTCCAGCGCCAGCATATCCTGCACAATCCGCGGTCGAACCTTCTTCCTGGCCAGTGCACCAGTATATCAACAACAACTCTACAGTAGTATTATACATCGAGCCCACTCACTTCTTCATGCGTTGCCGCAGCTTGGTATCTCTCATGAGCATCGCCAGTCGCAGATTCTCCATCGCATAGATGCCTCCCTTCTTCTTACTGTTGTTACTGCTGCTTTCCGCAGCTTTGAACGCCTTTTCCCGTTCGTCCGTAGGCAGTTGCCGCAGCCTTCGCTCCTCCGTCTTCTTGCGCCACTGCAGCTGCTGCTCCTTAAGCTCCTGGTCGAGACGCGAGGCGGCGCTGGCCAGCTCGTACTGGTCCTTGACGCTCTGCGTGCGCAGCTTGGCCAGCGCCTCCACGCGCTCCTCCTCCTCGCGCTGCACATCCACCTGCGCCGCACAGACCCACGCCGCCTCCACGGACGCCGCCGCATTCGCGAACGTGGTGCCGCTCTTCATGGCGACGATTCAAAAGGTGAAGTGCTTGAGATGCCCGTATCTGATTGGCTAATTAGAGCTCCCTGTTGAATAAGAGCGCACTTGCGAGTTCCCTCTTGAATACGCGGAAACGCGATCTTCAAGTCAGTCCGCGACTTTTTGTATCCAATGGGGGCGCAGGCTTCTCGCGATGCCGGCGACGGCGCCGGCGCCGTCGCCGAAGGGCCCTTCCGACGGGCAGGAGGAGCGGCTGACGATGCGTGCGTGGCGCTCGGGTGTGCCCTTCACGCTGCTGCACGACGAGGGCTTCGTGGTGGAGAAGTATCAGGAAATGCTGGCGGCCTCGGACACGCAGAAGGCGTCAACGCTCCTTACGAAGACGCTGGAGGAGGCGCAGACGACCGTCTCGGGGCTGGACGAAGCGCCCATGGACGAGATACAGCACGCGGCGGACATGGCGCGCGTCAAACTGTTTGCTCGCACGAAGAGGGACGAGAGTGCGCGCGGGGGCGGCTCTCGGCCTGCTTCTCCGTCTGCTACGGGGGCTACACCGTCGACTCTGACGTCGTCTAGTAGCAAGGAGAACCCTCCCAGTGCCTTGGCTGGTATGGTGGGGAACACGCTGTCCAGGGAGTCACCAGAGAGCGTCGACAATGAGAAGCTACGAGCTCAGCGAGACGAGCTGCTGCAAGTGTACTTTGAGCAGATAGCAGCGAGGATTAAACTGAAGCAGGTAGAGACTGAGAAGGAGACGACAGTGGAAGATGATGAAGGTACCGTGAGACCTGGTGATGGGGTTCCGGATCCCCGTGGAGGGACGACGCGAGATGAGCCGATCGGTGACGGTGAGCAACGCCAGATTTCCGAGGGTGTGACAGTCGCGGGTATTTTCTCGGTCGGGTTGCTGCGCATGCAGCTGGAAATGCTACGGGAGTTCCGTGTTTTTAGTCCGCGTCTATTTGAAAACGGGACGATGGCACTCGTGCAGACCTTGCTGGACAGCCCGCCTTTTGCTCTCCAAGATGTTGTTGCAGGGACCCCCGAAGATTCTCTCTTGAACGACATACACAGATTCTGCAGGGATATATTGCGCGCTAAGGACGCAACCCAGTTGCCATCTCAAGTACAACGACAGATTGTGCTTCTGCTTTTGTTATCAATCGGAGTAAGTAGCGGACGCATCAGCTTACTTCTGGAATTCATTGATGAACTACTGCGTCTTCCTCTTGAAGTCGCTACAAGCGAAACGCTTGTGCAAGGCTATACGTTTGTCGCGTGGGTAAACGTGTTTGTACACCGAATGCAGTCGTACCGCATCGACTACGCTTTGGGGACTTTCGAAGACCGCTCGTTCGCGAAAAAGGTTTCGGTGAAGTCACTTCCCGGTGAAGCAGATGAAAGCGATAGCGCTTCTCAGAGCGCTAATTTGATCTCTAACCCATTAGCTACGGACGGAAGTTTTGCTTACACCTGGAGCTTGAGAAAAGGATTGGCAAAGATTGGAACGGGTCTCAATTTTACCATAGCTGGAAGAGTATATGCTGAGGTTCCAGCCAGTATGTATTTACAAGCTATTCAGGAGAAACGTGTCCTACGAAAGCTGGTTTATGGATTTGGAGAAGATGTCAAGGATGTATCTGAAATTTGTAAAGCGAAATTGGCGAGCTTGTCAACTGATTCGACAACTAAGACTGTAAACGACGTGTTTGGCGGATATGACGATCAAGTGCCGTCTACAACATCCAAGCTGCTCATTTCGTACCGTGTAGGAAAAACTCAGGAAGTATGTGTGCTTGGAAGGGAAGATATATTTGCGCTTCCTGTACATTGCACCGACGATGGGTTGGACTCTGCGATAATAAATCGAGCATGGTTCGGCACCTTCGACGTCCTTAATACGGAAGCGCTATTGGAATTCCAGAAGCAACTTAAGGAGACACAGGTAAATGCTGGGGCTGAGACTGATGAATTTGGTATTATGCTTACCCGTCAGTTGCTTGAGCAACTTCTCGCGTTGTCTGGCATCTCACTGGAAACTATTGTGGATTCGAAGAAACTCATGGTGCTGTTTTCATGCGGTGAGGATTCGAACTTGATTGGAGCAGAAGTTCTTGACGAAGGCGATCGATTTGTTGACGTGGAAAGCAGGAGCCGTGATACATTTTATTCAAGTCTTGTATACTGCGGTGACTCACTATATCTGGCCTTGATGTATCCGGAGATAGATACCAGTGGATTGTTGATCGATGTAACATCTCGACGATGTCATCAACTGCTGCGTATATCACCGCAAGATCTCAGTTTGCTGGAGGTGTTGTCATTGGAAAGTTCCCAAGCTTTCATCAACACAACTAGTGCCGGAAGCGGTGCAATCCCATTTTATGCATATGCTACAGAAGGCAGATTAATTTACGAGATTTCTGTTGAAGTGGGTGCAATATATGTGAACGTGATTACTCCCAAGACAACTCAAGGAGGGAGAAAGGATCTCGTGCTAACACGCAGATTTGCCCTAAACGAAAAGTCGATTCTCTGTAGTCAGTTTGTGCATTTTCTGGAAACTCTTCGCAGTACGGCTTCGAACCACAATGATAAGTTGGAACTGGTGTTGCCATCATTTTACACCAACGGTGCGTCACTGGGAATACTGTTCGCAGATGTGAACATGCCAGAGAACGTCTTATCCAACAATTGCGTTCACTGCGTTTTGTTCGATTGTGAAACCGGTCATAGTAAGGAGTCTCACGAAAATGGCGAAAGTAAAGTATGTCTTGAATTCTCCCTCCAGCACATGTCCGCGTGTTTCGACGCAAGAAACAACATGTTGTGGTTATACGACGAGGACAAAAGGGTTCTTCGGTCGTATCACAATTCCGGAAAAAGAATACCCATGGATGACAATGCTATCCCTTCTGACTTCATTACCCGGGCGATTGTCTCGCAATCTGAAAGTGGTGATAATACGAGCTTTCTAGAAGCAACAGCATTTTCATTACTCACATTTTTGTATAAGCATGCTGTAGCGAGTGATTCAGCTGGGGGACTAGCTGGTGGAGAAAATTTCGTGCAGGCGCGAATACCGTTTGCTATTGATGTTGAGGTCAACACATTTCAGTTGCTGCTGGCGTTTACATCGAAGTACGTGGACGTTTTCAAGGCAAACAAAGCATCCATCGTCCAAGTGTATATCTTGCAAGCATGCCTTGGAATTCTAAACAAAAACTTGGAAAGATTACTGCTGCTGTCAAGCTGTAAACACACGCATGAATCACTCGGTATATTGAAGGAAGGGTTATCCAGTCCGTTGGATAAATTACTTGAATTCTCCACTGAAAATGTTGAAAATCAAAGTCCAGAGAGTGGATCCGAAGAAACGTCTCAGATTCCAGTGTCTTTCAAGATTGACGAAAGAAGCCGACTCCAAGTTGCATCTGTGGCATTAGACTTGTACACAACATCCATTCACGTTTTCCATTCGGACGTAAGCAAACAATTTGCGCATGTTCTTAAATACTTGCAACTGTGGCAGCAATCAAGGGCGACCAAGATGGAGCTAAAAATTTTAGCACGCCTGCTTTCTCACCTGTGTGCTCGTGTGAACGTCATTTATTCGTCCATGTTAGCGTCAGATGACGCACTAAGGCAATTCTTAGAGCTGGTCGAATTTGCAGTAGCGGTGCAGCAGCGGCAACTTCGGCATGTATTCGCTGACCAAGTTATTCCTACCCAATCTTTTGAGCACAGCGAGGAAAGCTCCTTGGAATTAGTATCGCTTGTGAATGCGATCACACAAACTGTGTTTGCTGCCTTTGCTTTCGCTAGCGATGAGCGGAGCCGAAGATCATTCGATGTTGCACTTATAGTATTCAACACGATGCGAGATGCTTGCTCTAGTATCTGCAGCGATCTGGCCGATCTGGTGAAGCACCAGGATTGCCAAAGTCAGTGGGTAGAAATGGAAAAGGTACTCAAGGAGGGATTTATTGGGATATTGGCGCCTGTGATACTGTCATCTGGAGTTGCACTATTACGAAATAGAGAGAGCACTAAAGCACTGATTTCTTTAAAGGACGGAAGTGGATCGAGCAGTTCAGGCACAAAACAGAGTTTGATGGATGCTGGCAGTGCATTATGCACGACTTCACCTGGATGTTCACTTTTAGTCGAATTTCTGAAGGAAAATTCGTCGAAGCTGCTGAAGTTTATGATCAGTTTGAACACACTTGTGTCAATGATTGACCCATCGAAGAGAGAGCACACTGTGGAAAACGTGTCGATGGCGCTAAAAACTGAAACGATGGAATCATCGCACGAATATGAAAACAACATGGACGCACTGACAGAGCTTCAAGTTCCAGGGGCTACTCGAATGGTAATTACATTTGATCCGAAATCACGAACTGAAGTTAATTACGACTATGTAACTTTTTACAAGGATAAGAGTCAAGGGGAATATTACGGGAGTCAATTTTACTCTGGGCGTGATTCTGAACAAAACTGGCCTGGAGTTGGTGACAACCCTCCTTTGATTATTGAAAATGATCACTGTTTTGTCTACTTTCACACGGATGGGTCAAATACCGATTGGGGGTACAAGTTCACGGCGAGAGCAGAGATTTTGGAAAGGAAAAAAGTCTGCAACAGCACTGGATCGTGTTTTTGCTGGAAAGCGTTGTCCAACTATTGGATGAAAGTATTAAACTGCTGGTCGATGGAAGTGCATTTTCTCCAATCGAGGATATGGAGGTATTGAACGAGCAGTATTTGCAAAGTGACTTACTAAAAAGTGGAGTGTGTACGGAGGATAGCAAGAATGCAGAAGTGCTGCAATTACTGCAAGATTTTGTGGACCCACCGGAATCATCAGAAGCGGAAAAACTGATACAAGCCCTTCAAGCACGATTAGGTACAACTCGTCCAGGTATGGCTCTAGCACGGTCCACATCGTTTGATCAAATTACAAGCTCTGCTCCGAATAAATTTGTGAACAGTGCTGTGCGTGCGGTTGCAGCTGCAATTTTTCATCATAATATGTGGGGAATGGACGCGTATGCTTTCACACAAAATTTACGTGATGATATTTCTGATCAACTCCTTCGTGGCTGGAAAAACGCACAGAAGATGCGTGATTGGTTTCATCTCGGTGACGCCGCAGACGCCGGTATTCATGGGCAGATGTTGCCTAATCGTCGGCGTTCTGGGCGACTACGACGCCAACCATCCGCTTACAAGGGTCTCTCTGAAGAATCTCTCGCCATTTTGTGCGACAACGTTATCAAACGAGCGAGCTTTTTGCTTGAAATTACACCAGTGTCATTTGCCTACGTGACTGGTGCAAAAAGAAGGTGGGGCCTATTGGCCAAGTATGGTCACGCCATCGGTAAACAAAGTTCTTCTGATACCCAGCTAGACAAATGGTACAACCTGTTGGATGAGCTGCAAGCTGCAACTGAACTCCGGAGTCTGTTTCAGTATCGAAGGTCGTCTAGTGAGCGTCTCAAGCAAGGACAAGTAAAATCCGTCACGGAGCAAGTACTCGAATTCATTCAAAGTGATGTGGACGTTTCGGAACTGCGGAAACTGATAGAAATTCGGAACCGTAGGGCTTCTAGTCGCGCACTCGGGATAGAGATTTTCATCCAGTCGTTGAAGGACTGCCAAAGCTTACGTCTGAAAGGGATTATGCTCGAGTCTTTCTCCACTACCTTGAAGTCATTTACAATCGCCAATTCTGTTTCTGGCTCGCCTTCAATTAGTTCTTTGGACGCTTTTCCACGATTACATTTCGATACTTTACTGCCTGGATGCGACGAATCATTGCGGCAACGAATTGCAGAGGCCTTTGGCAGCTGCCTTACTTTATTTGCCAAGCAGCTCGCGTCAATTAGTGATGATGGTACCTGTTCTGGATTCATTACTGGTATCTTAAAATGCTGTGCGATTGACTACGATTTGGAGGATTCCTATTTGCTTCAGGAGAGCCGTGTTTTGCAGCAGATACTTCGTTTGCTGTCGTCTAACTCAGTCCCAACGCGAAATGCAGCTCAGTCACTGTTGGGTGTACTCCTCTCGCGCTTTATTGCTGGACGAGTTGAATCGAGTCCTGAAGAAGATGAAGATGATCATGCATTTGCAGATGTCCATGATGTATCAGCATTTCAGCGACAGCTTTTTGCAGCAGTTGGTCATCAACTTGAGGGTATTGTTTCTGTTATTCAGTCAACGCCGAACCCAAGAAGTGATATCAACTTTGACGAGCCATTTCCTCGTTTTCTTCCTGAAAACTCACCCGGATTCACCGCACCGTGCTTACAGCGCAACATTGTCGGCTGGAACCATTCTATTATGCTCTGGGTTTACAGTCCAAGCAAGGGACCCTTGTATGCTCTTAAAGTTGGTGATGAAGTTCGTCGAGGACCAAACTCTATCGATATTGACGAAAATACTGAGGCTGAAATTGGTACAGTTATCGGCATACCGAGTCCAACGACAGTTCACGTGCGATGGAGTTCATCAGGCCTCACTACCCAGTGTGAATTTGATCCGAAACGCAGTATCTTTGACATTGTTTTAGTTGATGAAGGTGTGGGGGGAACAATATTCTTTAAAGGCAACAAGAGCATGATCAAAGATTCATCAGCGGCAAAACCGTGGAGCCATTTTGGTTTGTTTTTGACTGGTAAGCGAATGCTTGTCTACAAAGTTGCGTGTGGATCGGACAAGGAGAGTGTTTTTGAAACCGATTGTGAACTGGATGCTGATCAGTGGTCACATGTTGCCATCGTTCAAGACGAAGACACACTGCGGGTGTATGTAAACGGTTCAATGGTATCGCAGCACCTTCTTGAGTCGTTTCTTGTTATGAACGGAAATGTGAATCCTGCCGAGTCTGCAATAATTGAGTCAGCACACCCCCTAGAAGATTCAATTGACGAATACTGCCCAGTGCATATCCCTGGTGCTGTCAAAATTCGTTTAACTTTTGACCCGCTATGTGATATTGATGGCTCAACTGGCTTTGTACGCTTTTACAAAGATGCTAAGTGCGTGGAGTATTGGGGCGAAGACAAATACACCGGCAGGTACAGTGATCCGGAGCGAAATTTCCCTGGTGCTCAAAGCAACCGCGCCCGTAGCCTTCAACACACGAATGAGGCTGACAATGTGGATATGAACGTTCTTGAGATTCCGTCGGATCGATTTTTAGTATATTTTCATAATGACGGAAGCGCCAACAGCTGGGGATTTCGGATTCTCGCATCACCAGAGTTCGCTGCATCCGAAGGCGACCTTATCAATTCAGTGTCGCATTTGAACCCGTATCCATTCTACTTCGGTGAGACGCCAAGTCGGGTCCTCGATCACCCTGCAGCTAAGTGTTGGATTTATCTACCGAAGGTGCTTAGCTACCCAATTTCGGAAAGTGATCTCACAGAGGAGATTCAGACAAGCTATCCTTTGTCCGACATTATTTCAAAATCTGTACCGGCCGAAACAATGCTGCACACGATGGGGCTTATTCAAGCGTGCGCGGAAACTTCGTTTGGTCGGAGTCTCATTGGAACCCCAGAAAATCTCAGAAACCTCATATTTTTATCGTTTGATGACCGCGTGCCAATCGAGGTTAAAACTGGAGGCATTCGAGTGCTAAAAGATCTGATCAGCGTCGTGGAACCAAATATTATGGATCTGCAGCTAGCTCAAGCTCTCCCTCGCGAAGCAGATAATTTCTTGTCTTTTGTCTTCAAACGCTTAGCTCGTGGTTTGAACGTTTGGCACTCGTATGAAGATGACAATCAAGCGATGACGCCCGTGAGTGAGAACGAAGATAACGGTGCAGCATCGATGGGAAGTATATTACATTTGAGAACTGCTGCGCAAGGAGAAACAAGTTTAGTGGCAGCTTATGTATCGCTGCTTCACAAAATGGCTGGGTATTCCTGTTGGAGCGAACGGATATTTGGGTTTGTGATATCTGGGCTGCAAACATCTCAAGACTGGAATAAGCACAACAGCGATCTTTCAGAACATGTAGTTGGCCCAACACTAGCCTCCCTTGCGATTCTAGGCGGAAGTTACGGTGGAGCCTGCATTGGAGGAAGAGTGAGCTGCTGCGTAAATGTCGATGGCAAAGAAATGATTGAGACTGGATACCTTGTACAATTCCGCATGAAAGGCGGGGTTCAGATTGCTCGAGTCATTTTTGATTGTGACCAGTCAAGTACTGTAGACGTACCACTGACCGACGTTGCCCACCTGGATGATATCGAGATAGAAGAGCTTTCGTGTTTCCTTAAGGGAATGGTACCTTTTGCGTCGGAGCTGAAAAATTTGTACAATTGTGTACTTGACTTGGCCCCTGGTATGTCATCACATGAAAATGAGTTGTACCAGCCAAAATTGACAAAGAAAGAAAACGTCGAAGTGCTTGAAAGCGAGCATCCATATGCTGCAGGAGAAGACGTAACGTACTCCCTGAAGTTTCGTGGAGCCAGCGAGATAGTTGTACGCTTTGATAAACTGTCGTGCACAGCTGGGCCTAATGATTACATTCAATTTAAGAAACGAGAAGCAGATATCAAAGAAAGTGGCAATGAAGCAAAGTACTGGGGCGAGGAGAAATACTACGGTGAATCTTTTCCGGGTGTGGGTTCATCACCACCTCTTCGAATTCCGACAGGATGTGTGGATGTTCACTTTTACACGGAGAGTACTTCCAGCTCAATTTCTGAGTGGGGGTTTAAACTCACAGCGCACGCATTCGAAGAAGCGTTAATCTATCCTCCAGAGATCCCACCTCCGATTCTTGTAAGCGCACTTCACGATATCCGTGCGAGATGCATCAAATCGCTTGGGCGAATTCTTAAATCACGGAAACATGCGGAAATTATCCCGACCTTCGCATCGTTACTTCCGTCTCTAGCTAAGATCGCAAATGACCCCTTTGATGGTCGTCCTATTCAGTCGTCGCCAAAGTCACAAATATTCGAGTCGAAGCACCCGTACGCAAACTCGGTGATGGAATACATGAAAGTGACTTTTAGCGGTGCGTCGACATTAACGGTAACGTTTGATCCACAATCTCGAACAGAGCATGGGTGTGACTATCTTTGCTTTTTAAGGATAAGTCGCTGACAGAGCGCTGGGGTGCGTATCAATACTGTGGAGTGGGTAGCGATGCGAATTGGCCTGGTTTAGATGAGCGACCTCCACTTGTAATTCCTTCAGACTCGTTCACGCTGCTGTGGACCACCGATGGGTCAAATGTGGACTGGGGGTGGAAATTTAATGTTACAGCGGAGTTTAAGCCTGAGTTCCCCTTAGACAAAAACCTGAAGCAACTCGATGCACGATGCTATCGTTTGTTTGAAACCTTGTACGAAAAGATGAATCATCAACGTATTCCACTCAAGAGCGAGTTTGAGGAGTTCACTAAAAATGGTGTGTCTTGCGAGCACAACGATACACGAGACCCAACACGCCACTTGCTTGTAGCTTGTTGTTCAAAAGAGGCTCCTGCAGAGACTGAATGGGGTAGTACAACGGCAAGAAAAGTGCAATGCTTTCGCGTCACAGATGAAAGCGGTGTAAAGATATATAACGAGAAGGATCGTGAGTCGAATGTACTGGTTGAGCTTGATACTGGAACGGAGTTTATTGCAGAAAATCACTCAAGGGGCTGGTTGAAAGTGATCCCAGACAACACTAGTCAGCTTGCGGAGGAAAAGGCAGGCTGGGTGTGGCAGCGAACAGGCGATGTATTGCATGTGACTGCCTTAGCATTTTGTGCTGGCGGAGAAGATTTACTGACGTTGGGCGTGGATGACGTCAACTTAGAGAGCAAGCATTCAGTATTACAAATGGATGAGAGCAATAACGAGGAGAAATCACTGACAGGTTTGTGCTCGCCGTTCGCCTTCGATGAGTGCAAAGGGCAAACGGATCGGATTCAGAGTTTGGCGTATGACTCGCATCGCGCTATGACGATAAAAGCAGCGCGAGATGCTATTCTAAATTTCCTCTCGTGTGATCCAACACGAACACCGGTATCGCTAAACGCTTTCGGGGACGCACAAAGCATACTTCTACTCTTGTCACACTTTTTCTCCGAGTCAATAGTTGGTGCTGCGTTTGACAGCCAATCCAGAGTGTTGCTTGCACTGCGCAAGCGGTTAAAGCATATGGTGGTGCGCGGATCTAGCGACGCAATTCTTTCAAAACTCATCGTTCAGTGCCTCGGTATTCTCAACTGTGGTCCGGATTTGTTACCTAAAGGTCGTGGTGCTGTGCGTGTGTTAGAAAGCACACATCCATACCAAGACAATTCAGACCAGTACTGGGATATCTCAATTCCCGGAGCTACGAGAATCAAAGTCATATTTGATCGACGCTGCAAAAGTGAAGCAGGGTGTGACTGGGTGCGCATATACAAGTCTGGGTCAAATCGAACTGAAACGATAGGACCTGATCAAATAGGTGGGCGTGGAGACAATGAAAACTGGCCAGGAACAGGTGATCGCTCTCCTCTCTACATTGATTCGGACTCGTTTGAGGTATACTTTCACTCAGACTCAAGCAACAATGACTGGGGATTTAAACTTTACGCCATTGGCATATTTACGGATGAAGAACCGAGGTCACAGATGGGAATCAAGGAGTCGAGCAACTCAGAAACTGTGGTTCGGTTACTGTATGTGGCTTCCTGGATCTTAGATACTATAACGTCGATTCCTGATGGTGACTTTCAAGCAAGCTCGACAGCGTTCAGAACGCTTTACTCAGCTGATACACTGCAGACATTGATGAAAACGCTCAACGAAGCGCCCCAGTGCATCAAAACCTGTGCACTTCAAGTGCTTAGCAATATGTCGCAAAGCGCTGGCTTTTATACAATGCCTGCAATTCTTATTGAGCGAGTGAGGAATTTGCTGAATGTGAAGATGCGTGCAAAGTATCAAGCAGAGGACCGCGTAGAATTGAAGTCTCCGTATTTGCAAGCACTGGTACAGTGTGCTGTTGCAGTCGATTTGTCGATAGATAGTCACTGCTTTGAGGAACCTACAAGCTCCGACACATTGGGTGCACATATTTCCTTACCTTACGAATTGGGTGATGATGGTGCTAGCATCTTTGTTAGTGAGTCAGGTGTATCTTCTTCAGGAAGGTACCAGTTTCGGTTGGTGTTTAACAGGCTTGTATCTGCATTGACTATTAGTCTCAAGAATGGGGTATCGCCAAAAGACACAGTGCCATTTTTGCAGTGGGAAGCCAATGGAAAAATATCGTTCTTTAGTTCAAGCGATGATCACAAACTTGTTGAAATGTCTGATTACGACCTTCGAATTTGTGAGGGGGACACGATAATTATCCAGCTTGACGTGCTGCAGCAGACATTGGTTTTCCGAAAAAATAGCGTTGTGGTGGCGCTAATCGCTGGCCCAGCAGGATCAGGTGCTTTAATTCCGTGGAATGAACTTTATCCTTTGGCTGGGAACCGAGAGTGCGATATCCGGCTAGTGGTTTCACAGTCGAGCCCCGAAAATCGGATTGAGTTTAGTTCGCTTTCCTGCTCTCCTGTCGCGCTGATTCCTCAAAGTGTAGTGCCAAAATGGTACCGCAAGATTGTTGATGCAGTGGGCATGATGTTAGATTTCCAATCACAAATTCCACCTGCGATTGTCTCGAGGGAAAGCCACCACCCATTGATATCTTCAACGAAGTTGTCTAAACCTACGCGTGATCACGTCGATATCGACGGTGCAGTAGCGCTGGAAATACGATTTGATCAGAGAACTAAATTTCAGAAAAACGATGAACTTCGTTTCTTCTACGCAAGTCCTTCTAAGAAAGCATGCGCAGACGGTGAAGAACCCGCGTTGATCTTATCAGGAATTAGTGGCGATGACGACGAGAAAGAATGCCCTAATTTGTTTGCAGCTCAGACCATACCGGTTTCGGATAATTCTTTGTCGATTGGTGATTTGGTAGTGCGATCGCTGGATTGGGAATATAGCGACGAGGACGGGGGTGGTGGGAGCATTGGTATAGTTCAAGCAATAACTGCTTGGGGGGCCCATGGGGGAAAGGGTGTACGTGTCCGATGGCAACACAATGGTTTCGAAAATGTGTACCGGTATGGAATCAATGGTCGCTACGACGTACAAAACTTGGAAATGACCAAGCATCGCAACGCGCCACTTATCATACCAGGAAGTAAGTTTTCGTATGAGTTTCTACCAAGTACGCCGCATGCGACTGCGAACCTTGATTTAAGTTCCACTCCGGAAGTTGTTGGTAGCCTGGAGCTGAATGGGTCGTCGCTGCTAGACATTAGCATCGTCGAAGAGAATGAGCGTGTTCTCTCCGAAAGCGACTTCTCCTTAGAATTCTGGGCATGCATCTCCAAGCATTTACAAAAGGACCAATCTGACTCAGGCACCTGCATGGAAGTATGTCGCATTCATAGCTGTCACAGCCGAGTTATTTTGTTGAGCAACAGCCGTGGTAAATGGGCACTGGAGTTCCAGAGGGTGAATGAAAACGGGACTATCGTGGAAACTCGTCCGTGTTACGGGTCCACTATCTCTGACAGCAGCAACAGTAGCACTCTCGTCCCCGGTGAGTGGGCTCACCTAGCGTTGGTGTTCTCCGGCACAAAAGCTGTTGTAATTAAGAATGGCGACGTGGTGTTTTCTGCCCGCCTTTTGGAACACGACAGATCAGCTTTGGGCTCGAAACCATCGTTAACTTTTGGCAATTCATCCCACGAGGTCGCGTGGACTGACAGTCAAGGCGAAGCTATGGTACAATGCATTGATTTCCACGGCTATCTGTACGATATTCGGATCTGGGATGTCGCGTTTCGCGTTGAGCAGCTTCGCAGTCATTTCCGAGGATTGGATACTGTTGAAGTGGCCTCC
Source organism: Phytophthora sansomeana (assembly GCA_032158285.1). NCBI lineage: Eukaryota > Oomycota > Peronosporomycetes > Peronosporales > Peronosporaceae > Phytophthora > Phytophthora sansomeana. Next base: position 655,217 of record JAPDHH010000252.1, read on the forward strand.
AGATGCAACAGTCGCTCGGGAACCCCTACTTCTGGGAGCCTAAACCCTTTATCACCGTCCATGAGGTATCTCTCTTCTCCGCGGTCACCACGTTCGTCAATGCGCCCTGGCGCTGCAGTACCTCTGCATGTGCGAAAATGGATCACAACGAATCGAACTAGCAGGGAGATATCTACTGTTCGTTTAAATTGCTGCGTGAAACTATCGTCCCTGACAGATGAAGATGCCAATACACATTTTGCAGTGTACTATGAAGCGCACGCACTATCTAACGGTAAGATGAGCGTAGGATGGATTTTGGATGGGGCAACAATAAGCAGCCGATCAACTATGATTGGAGAAGAGTGTAACTCGTTTGGTATCGACCTCACGAAGAAGGTGGCCAATTTTTCGTCGTCTACTCAAGTTCTTGCACCATTTACTAACGCCGACTCATCTGGACTCAACAGCCCTAGGCGGTCAATCGGAAATGGTTCCTTCACGAATGACATTTTCTGTCGCAGTGGTGATGTAATCGGTTGTGCTGTTAATTTGGCTACCGGTGATTTAACATTTTTTGTAAACGGTGAACTGGCTGCTGAGTATCAGTCTTCAAACTTTTGTGAAAGCGTTTGTAACACAAGGTCCGATACCGAAGATTCTTCGACTTTCCTGGGCAATAGCAAAGACCAAGAATTCGATAGTCTGGTTAATGAAGTTATCTCTGCGAATAAGCCATTGCAGGCATCTGATGCCCCACTCACGTTTCGTGGAAGAAGCTTGTATCCTTCAGCGAGTCTTGGCCCTCAAGGTGCACAGGGTTTAGCCTGGAATTTCGGCCAGCGGCCGTTCAAGTTTGAGCCTGCTCTTGTTGGACAAGAAGTCATGACAATCTTCCAGCACTCGGCTGTTAAAGAGGAGGACACATGTTTTGAAGTGTATGACCACGACGAAGAACACTGGGATCGAGTTGTCTACCGGCACAGGGTTCAAGAGATTACGCCTCGACTTGTCGGGTGGTGGAAACTGAATGAGGGCGAGGGTACCATTGTTGATGACACAAGTGGAAACGGTCAGCAGGGAGTTCTGGTGATGAATAGTGATTGTATTGGTCCAAAGAAATTGTCAGCTGTGGCGCAGATACTTCACGGAAATGAAAACAATGTCTGCTGGAATGAGCACTGCTCTCCGCCTGCTGTCGCACGCAGACGTGCAGGTGATAGCAACAATGCATCACCATTTTTCCCGTTTGGATCTAGCGGTGACGTTGCGAAGAAGACTGATCCTTTTTGGGGGTATAAGTTCTATGTGATCCCTCATTTTTCCTCGGATACAGTTGGTCGTCGGCGGTTCCAGTCACCGTCACTGCGTTTTAGTGACTGCCCTCGCAATGTGCTACCGCGTCATGATCAGCAGTTAATCAAGTACATTAACAGAAAGGGCCAGAGCAAAGGCCTTGGTGTAACTCAGCTGCTACACGGATCGTGGAGCGATATTGCGCCACAGGAAAATGAATTGGTGCGTTGGCCAGCATTAATGGAAATGATAACATCTGCTGGTGAAGGCTTGAACCGCGAAAGAGCGGAGTTGAAGGTCACGGAGTCGTCACCAGAGTTTGACAGTTTTGTTTCGGCAAAAGACCCCCATGGTCGTCTTTCGAAACGGTTCAGAGCTTTGCAAGAGTTCAATGCTGCAATTCATCGACTCCTGCCGTTTGTTGCATTTCACCCTCCAAGTCTTGATGATCCTGAAAGCAGCACGTTAGATAAGCAATTTCTGCTCAGCCGACTTGTAATGCAACAGAGACACCGGATCTTGAGCGTCGTAAAGCGAACGGTTTGGGACAATGCACTTGGACGCACTAGCGAACCTGGAGTATCGTTTGAGCTGACGCTCAGCAGACCAAAAGCTATGCGGTTCCGTGCAACCGGAAAAACGGACACAGAAGGTCGGCTTACACTGTTTTCGCAAGCTTTCCGTCAATTGCAATCGCTTGATGGCACCCACTTTCGGCGGGAGGACGCATTGTATCACGTGACGTTTCTTGGAGAAAACGCACAAGATGCTGGCGGTCCGTACCGCGAAACCTTTGCGCAATACTGTGAGGAGATGCAAAGTACGCAGTTACCATTGATGTTACCTACGCCAAACTCGCAGCACAACGTTGGTGTAGGACGAGAGAAATGGTTGTTAAGTCCTGGTGCCCAATCTTCCACTGCACTCCAGATGCTCGAGTTCCTCGGTAAACTTATGGGTGCATCCATACGAAGCAAGCAATACCTCTCACTGAATATGGCCCCATTAATCTGGAAGAATCTCGCCGGGGAACAACTAAGTCTAGATGATCTGGCTGCAGTGGACTCTATGCTGGTGAACTCGATGTCCAAGATGCGAACGATTGACCGTTACGGAGTAACAGAGGAGATGTTTGAGGATATCGTCATGGAAACGTTTACGACCTTGGGAGCAGACAATCGTGTTATAGAACTTAAGCCTGGTGGTGCAAGTCTACCTGTGACATTCAGCTCACGTTGTGAGTATGCTGACCTTGTAGAGCACGCTCGACTGCACGAAAGCGACGAGCAAGTACAGGCAATCTTCCGTGGAATCGCCAAGGTTGTACCCGCAAAACTACTTGCGTGTTTTTCGGGTGCTGAGCTCGAGCTAATGGTTTGCGGATCCCCAGAAGTGGACGTGGACTTGCTGGAGAAGTGCACGGAATACTCCAGCTGCTCCCCCACAGACGACCACATTATTTGGTTTTGGCGAGCAATGCGTGATTTTTCACATGAAGAGCGAAGTGCCTTCCTACGATTTGTCTGGGGACGCTCACGCCTCCCAGCTAGTGCTGATGAATTCCCTCAGCGTTTCAAGCTGCAATCATTCAACCAACAGCGTGCAGGCCGCAGCGTCGATGCCTACATGCCAGTAGCCCACACTTGCTTTTTCTCGATCGAAATCCCTGCATATTCGAGTGAGGCTGTGCTGCGCGAGAAACTGTTGTATGCTATCTACAACTGCCAAGAAATTGATGGAGATGGCGACAGCGTTGCAGCAAACCAGCTTGGCTGGGAAGAATAGCTGGTCGGTGCGTAACTTTTATAAGTTTTGAATTATTATGCAAATTTACACAGCTTTCGCTTCCAGCATCCTAAGTAGCACTTCATAGTGTTCCAGTCGCTCGTGCAACTCACAGATCTCGTCTTCCTTGGAATTCAGGTTCTCCGTCGCCCACACTACAGCAAGGACGGCAGACATCACTTCAGCATCGTCTTAATGGGAGTCGTGGCTAGCCGAAAATTAGCAGGGGGTCCGTACCGAAGCCGTCGCGAAGTCGCTCAATCTCTTGATCCTTGTCGCCGAGCTGTTCCTGAAGTCCTTCAAGTTGAAGTGCAAGAGCATCCCGTTCTGCCTTGGCTTCCTGAACTTTGGCCTCGACAACATCCTCAGCTCGCTTTATCCAGAGATCTGCGCCGTCTTCCAGCATGCTGGTGGCCTCGTCCATAATAACGTGCGACGTCATTGCAAACTCCAACATCCGCTTGAGCCGAGTGTTTTCCTCCACAATGTCGTCGAGGTGATGCGGGTCTTCAAGTTGGCGCTCAACGACCTCCAGTGCGCTTGAAACGTCTTCTTCATGTCCAGTCCACCACCTCATCAGCATGGTCGACGCTGTATCAATCACTGTTCGAGCCACGCTGGTCGCCGTTGAAACAACAGCCTCCAAGAGGTTGATATAGACTCGTAGTAGATCCACCACACAGGAGCCAACTCGTTCAATAGCTAACCACGTGTCATGATGAATTGCCAGGTTCCGTGACCGACGCCGAGGACACGTCTTGGGTGTTGGTGGAGATCTGTATGGATGTTGTACGGGGCACAAAACCAGAGGTGATCTGCTCAAGCGTGGACTTGCACGGCGTATTGGCGACGAAGCGGAGTTTCGACGCTTCATGGCGAGAGCGCGAGGAGGACTTGGCCAAGCACTTTCGGCCCGTTCAGGACGCAGCACTAGCTGGAGTGGCAGCATTAGCAAGTTTTGTCAACGTGTATTTGGTAACTAGGTGATCTCTCGTTGAGTTGCTTCGATAATGGTGACTCGAGAATTTCGAGAGCTTGGAGTGACCATGAGGCATCGATCTGTGCACCGGTGTCGTTCGGGTAAGGACATGATGCACGACCTGTGCAAGGAGCTGAAGTGATGAGGACTATTTTAGTGTTAACAATGCTGTGTTCGTGACTTTGTTAGCACTGCATAATACACATAAGAACAAGACCATGAAGACGGGAAACTGACGAAATACTCAAGAATTGCCACCATTTGATTCTGTAATGATGCTAGGTCGCGAAATCATCGTCGTAGTCTACTTCTTCGTTATCGGCACCCCTAGGGGAATTCCGTTGTGGCGCAACCTCTGGTTCTTCCTTTGGTTTTGTTGCTTCAGCAGTTGAGGGTTTTGCTGCTTTACCATCGAGTTTGACCGTGTTTGTAGATGGTTGCTGCAGTGGTAACTGGGGTGGCACCTTCGTCGCCACAGAAGTCGCACGAGTTTTCGACAACTCGATCCATTCCGACAGTTTTGATATCATTGCGCCAGTTTCTGCTGGGGTATCCGTTGTTCCTGAACGAAGCATTGTCAGTACCATATAAAATGCACCCCCCCTCTTTCTCGACTCTCACCGATGGCTAGCGCATAAAGCTTGGCAATTTCACAAACCAGCTTGTCGTCCTTGGGTTTGGCAGGAACCTGAATTTGGCTGCCTCCACCTTTCGCACCTGTCATCTCGAGTAGCGACTGATAGCGCTCCAATTGTTCCTGTAATTCACTGAGCTCGTCCTCCTTTGAGTTCATTCGATCCGTGACCCAAACTGCAGCAACGTTAGCACGTACAGTCGTTAGTTATAACACTCGAATATCGTTGTTGTAGTCCCCAGTCCTTACCGTAGCCGTCACGAATACGCTCAATTTCCTGGTCTTTTTCGTTGGTCTCAGCGAAAAGCTGTTCCTCTTTCTGCCGTGCCGAGTCTCGTTCATCGGTGACAACCTGCAACTGGAGCTGCATCTCTTCTTCAGCTTCTTCGAGCTCTTTTACACGTTTGGCGGACTCCGTCAACGCCTGCTCTGCTTGTCGTGCTTTTTCTTCGCTAGCAACGAGTTCTTGCTCAAGACTCTGCACCTTCGTCTCCATCTTCTCGAGTTCAGCTAGCCGACGAAGTTCGTTCGTCTGTGCCTCCAGAAGCAGCCTTTCATTTTCCCGGGCAGCCGCTTCCGATTCACCATTGTTAGTACTAGCATTCGTTGGTCCTGCTTCCGATGTACTATTTGCCTGGGCTTGAGATTGTACTTCAGACTCTGCGGCCTCAGCTCGTCGTCTCCAGCTGTCCAGTTCAGCTCCAGCAGCACTGCACTGCGCCTCCAGTCTGCCAGCAGCCAATTTAAGCAAAGTCTCAGCCGCCAAAGCGCGCTCGAGCTCCTGCTTCACGCGGTCGTGTTCATCGTGAAGACTTCTAAGAGCGGCTTCAGACTCCGTCGTTTTAGCTTTGAGCTTTGCATCTGCCTCGGCTTCTTTCTCCATAAGTGCTGCTCTTGTCTGTTGAAGCAGTGAATACTGCTGCTGGCCAAATGCCTCTTGTTCCTTGCTTTGTAGCTCTGCTGCTTCTAGTGCACGACGCTGCTCATCCAGCTGCACACGAACGGACATAAGCTCCCCATTGAGCTCAGCTAAACGGGACTGCCCTTCTTGTTGAGTTGCATCTTGTTGCTGCTTGTTGTTTGTTAGCTGCGCTCGCAAATTGGAAGCCAACTCTTCAAGCTGCTGCTTTGTCTGCTGCAATGCGTCATGGGCACGCTTCTGCTCTCCAGCCTGCAGGGACAGCGTTTGAATTTGATGCTCTTTTTCAGTGATCTGGGTTTGCAATGTATCCCCTCGGCGTTTGAATTCGTCAGACTGAGTAGTAGCCTGCGTCAATTCACTGTGAAGGCTATCTCCGCGAGCTTTTTCTCGATCTGCACGTTGGTTTGCGGTTTCTACTTGAGCTGAAAGGTGTGCGTGCTGTTCTTGCATCTCACGCTCCTTTTTCTCCCAAGCAGCGCTCGCAGCTCGCAGCTTTGCCAATTCCTCTCCGTAACTTGCCAGCTGAGCATGCTTTTCACTCTCTGCAACCTTCGCTCGTTCATACAGAGCACGAGCTTCTTCCAGCACTAGTGCTGCAGTGTGGCGAAGTTGGTCAAGCAATGCCTGGGCTTTCGATGCCAGTGCCTGAATATTCTGGGCAAGCGAGCTGCTCTCGTGTGCTTCGCGACCGAAAACCTCGCATTGTAACGCAGCGCGATGATGCCACTTGGCACACGTAAGCTGCAGAAAGCGTCCAGCCCTGCTTCCATCCACCTTGGAGTCACCTGCTAGTGCTATGGAGACTGTACCCTCAGCATCCACGTTAGCGTCAAATTCACCGAGAGCATGCCAATCATTAGCGTTCCCGGTAAAACTTGTAGCAACTCGAAGGCGCGTTACCCATCCGTCTTGCGGCGTATCGACGCTAGTTTCAAGTTCTACTTCCAGCCCAGTTGATGGGGAGATACTGGCAGCAATTTGCTCTTGAACCACCATTGGTCGTGTCGGTGGATGCTGTATCGCATGATCTATCGCCGCAAGTGCAAAATATCCCAAGAACTGGAGTGTATCCGTAGGTTCTTTGCCTGCTAGGATGTTTGAAGTAGTAGCGGCGATGACCACACTCGGAGAATTTTCAACGCTCTGTTGGTGACGCTGATACCAAGCCTGAACGTGGTCCAGCACTGCAGATAAATATTCTCCACGTTCGGTCTTGGTACTGAGTTGTGCGTAGTCTCGCTGTGTTGCTGTTATCGCATCGTTTGCAAAACCTGTACTTCGCATGACCGCTGAAATCACATCATGCAGGAAGCGCACAGGTGGCCGTGCGAACAACTTTGCAGGAATCACATCCGTTTTCAGCAAGTCTTGCCAAGACATGACGTGGCTTAGTAACTCGTATGTCACTTCGTTCCGTCCCTGCTACTTCGTCCAGCTTGTACCGAGCTCTTATCGCTTGAAGATCAGCGGTATTTGCTAGAACAAATGTCGAAACTGGAGTCGATGCTTGAGTACTACCACCAACCACTGACCCCACAGCTTGTGACTCTGAAGAGCTCAAGCTTCCGTTTGGTTGAACTTTACCTCCACGCACAGATACCGAGTCAAATACTCGCGGAAGCTCAAAATCAATCACTAGCGATGGTGTGGCGTCTTGTGGGTCAGGAACCCAGCATTGAGTTCCATTCAGCCTCGCAAACTTTGCATCTTGTGTTCTCGATGACGCAGATAGGCATTCGTCCGGTAGTAATCGAGTCTCCAGACCAAGTGCAGCTACTTCGCCGTCTCCAACATAAGCTGTAGAGCTGCTGTCATTTTGAGGGGTAGTCTTAGCTTTCCAAGTTTCCTCCCAGTCTTTCGACACGGCTAGAAGCTTCGTTCTTGCCTCCTCCCAACGAGCTAGTTGCTGAACAATTTCAGGAGTTTTGGTGGTGGCACCTTGTGAAAGAACGATATGTTGGTCTGCAAAGCTTACAAAATTCTTGGTGACGGTGGAAAACTCGAAAATTCTTTGACGATCACTTTTGATGGACTGGACTAGTGCCCCACGCTGCGTTCGTACCAAAGCCAGCGTAATGGTTAACCCACGCTCGCGCTCTTCGAGAAGCTGTTCTTCTTCCTTGGCAGCTTTTGCTGCCTGCGCAGCAGCATTTGGTGCAGCTTTCCCGGCCGCAGCAGCTAATGCAGCAGCCTGCTCCGCTTTAAGCTGTGCATGTCTTGCCTTTAAACGTAACAATTCACGAGTCATTGTGTTGATAAGTGCACTGCGATCACTTACAAGCTGTCCTTCCAGCTTCAGAAGCTTTTCGCTTTCGTCTCCAATATTTTGCAACTTGCTACCCATTTGGCTTGCGGTCATGTGAGCTGCTGATGTAGCTGCTGCGTCTTCACGACGCTGTGGCAAAAGGTTCATTGCTGATTTGGACGGATTTGTGGTGTCTTGGCTAACACCGCAACGTCGAGCCCAGAGCTCTACATCTTTCTGGAGTGAATCACGGAATACCTGGATAAGTGTGCGCAAGTCTTTTGCGTCACCCTCCATCATTTTTACTTTCTGGGCTGTCTCGAGCCATTGAACCGCCACGGAAGCAGCAACAGCATCCGTGGAAGCCAAATTGTTGCCGTCTAGGTCTCGAAGAGCGCGCATCATGAGCTCTAAGTCACCTTTTTCCTCAAGCAGACGCCATTTCTTGGTGCGCTCTTCCCGGATACGTTGGTCAGCCAACGCACGTTCCCTAGCAAGCTTTTTCCGTTCCATTTCATGTTGTTTCGAGAGTTTCGCTTTGTCTTCCCAAGTCTGCAGTCTCACACGATCCATCTCTTGAATCTGTTTTTCGTACTTCTTCACGATATCGTCCTTTTCCTTGGGATCAAGCCCCATGGTAGTTTCCATTTGCTCCTGAAGTTTTTGCTTTAGAGCCGCAATCTCTTCATTAAGCTGTGAAATTTGGGACGATGCCTCATTTTTCTTAGCATTCACCTTGATACTCTTAGCGCGACTAGCATACTTCAGAGTACTCAGCGTCTCCGAGAAATTAATGCTTGCCGGCGACAGAGTTGCCAGCATTGAACAGAGACTGTTGCCACCAAGCGATTCTTGTAGGACACGCGTGAGCTTGGAGTTGCGATAAGGGATAAACACTTTTTTGCTTGCACGGGAAGCCTCAACAAGCGCATTGATGACATTTCCCAAGGCACTCAGAGACTTGTTGATGTTGGCTCCTTCACGAAGTCGATCTCCTTGTGCTCCAGTTGACGCAGCGCGCTCAGATCCGGCAAGATCAACCAGATTGATTTTTGCGAACACGCTCTTGGTTTCGTCGTCAGCATCTTTTTGGTGAATCTTGATCGTGAAAATGGAGTGCGAACGTGAGCTTTCAGCGTTCATTTGGGTATAGCCGACAGTTCGAGACTGCGCTCCAATCGCCATAAGCTCTACAATCTCCTCTCGTGTCTCCACAACCCGCTCCTGAAGGTCCTTCACGTAAATTCCCAGGACAGAGTGCTCTTTGATCTCCAAACCACCTTTGTTCTTCTTGCCATTACCACTGGAGTCCAACAAGTCGTAGATGATTTCGTTGTAAATCTCAAAGAAGGAGCACTCGACGAGGAAGCGTTTGTTTGGGTTCTCAGCACGCTCTTTAGCGACTCGCTCGAAGATGGCGCGATTCACTCGTGGAATGAGACCCTCCAAAGTCTCTGGTCCGCCAGTGACACCTGTCATACTGAAAGACTTGCCACTACCAGTCTGTCCGTAGGCGAAGATGGTTCCATTATAACCTCCGAAAGCCCGATCCAGCAGAGGCATACCGATGTCCTCAAAGACGGACTCTTGCTTTGAGTCGCACCCGTACACGAAATCGAAGCCAAACTCGTGTTTCTCAGCTGGGTTGTCCATGTTCGTAAGCACCGCTGTACCATTTGGCCCACACGTAAAACACGATACGGCCTGTTCACGGTTTTCACGCTCGTTCATGGGCCGACAACGCACGGCCACGCGGATGTTCTCGGCCTCCTTGTCATCAGGCTTCATGGCTTCGTTCACCACTTTAAAATCGTGAAGCACTCGTTACTGGTACGTAGATCACCCTGAGCTTGTCGACCAACAGGGACAGACACCGTGCATTCCAAGTTGTGTCGGTTGCACTCGGAGGTCGGCCAAGCGATAGAAGTTACTTCCGCCCACGATAAAAATAAGAGGCGCGACGTCTTCATGACAGCGTTGGCTTTCGTAGCTATGAGCGACGTGTTTGATGCCGAGACGGGTGAGAAGCTCGAGCTCTTGTTGCAACCACCAGTAGCCGCCAACGTTCCTATATCAACAACAAAGCAAGTTATTCACCAGCAAACACGTCCCGAACAGGTCTCCCCGACTCGAGCTGCACACCGCGATACACAGTCGGAGCGCTTGTTAGGTGACTATGTCGGCTGGGAACGACAACAAGTTGCCAAAGTGGAGGTGTGAGCTTAGCGTATACACTTGGAAAGAACCACATTGCGTCCCTAACACCAACACTTGACTGCAGAAAGCGGAGAAAAGTTTTCGTGACTCGCTCGCAGGGATTCGGCACGAGCTGCAGCGTCACGGGCTCTCGGAACTCGAGCGTCTGCGTCTGTCCACTGATCTACTAGAGAAGACCAAACAGAATTACGCGCGACACTTGCAGTCGCTGGTAGTGGAGGAAATGACTCGAGAGATGGACCGAGAGGTGGCGATGCGGCTGGAGATCGCCCCGCTAGGTCGCGAGCGCATGCAACGTCGACATGACAAGGAGCGCGCCTTCTACCGACCGCAGATCGCCCGGGTCCGCGACGAGTGCGAGATGGCGCTCACGGCGGCGGCGGCCAAGAACAACCTACTGCGCTGACGCACTTCAACATGAAATGGACGCTTTTTTCCAGAACATTCGGGCCAATCACTTTCAACGACGCGAACACTGTGATAACCAATAGTGTAAACCACATAATATCCTGTGACAGCATGTAATGGTGTAGAAATACCTCTATACGTAAGATACTTGTGAGATTGGAACACCTGTAAATACTGTTGCTGATGGATTCCGAGCAGAACTGCAGAACTTGAATTCGCCTCCCGATCTTTGCATCACTCACAAATTAGACAGCAGCCGAGTAAGTGGCAGCGATGGACGCCCGTTAGTAGCTTCATTCCCGTGCGCTGACCTTCATTCCCTCTTGTCCTGCCAGCTTAGAGAAGAAACGATGGCCGACGCTACCATGAAGGAGCCTGTGGACCTGTCGGGAGACGGCGGCGTGCTGAAGGAGACGTACGTCGAGGGCTCGGGCGAGTTCCCGCCCGCCGGCGACGAGATCCGCGGTACGTGCAGCCTACAGAGCATTGCACTGCAGTGGAGAGACCTTCTAACGAGCTTTCTATGACCAGCCCACTACACCGGAACGCTGCTGGACGGCACCAAGTTCGACAGCTCGCGCGACCGCAACTCGGAGTTCAAGTTTGTGCTGGGCAAGGGCAACGTCATCAAGGCCTGGGACTTGGCCTTCGCCTCGATGAAAGTTGGCGAGGTGCGTGGTGTGTCTCTAGCTGCAGCTTCAGCAACAGCAAATGTGATATGGCGTGACTGACGGTTGGATGCTTTGTGACTGCAGAAAGCGGTGCTGATGTGCAAGCCTGAGTACGCGTACGGAGCCAGCGGCAGCCCGCCCAAGATCCCTGCTAACGCCACGCTCAAGTTCGACGTGGAACTGCTGGGATTTAGCCCGAAGGCGAAGGAGATGTGGGAGATGGACGCTGAGGAGAAGATCGCGGAGGCCACCAATCTTAAGGCGAAGGGCACGGAGCAGTTCAAGGCGAAGGACTTTGATACCGCCGCTGCCACGTACACCCAGGCTGCTTCGTACATGGAAGACATGTACGACGTCGCTGATGAGGACAAGAAGACCATGAAGCAGCTGCAGACGACGTGCTTCTTGAACGCTGCTATGGCGTACCTCAAGGTGAACAACTACTCCGAGGCTGTGTCTGTCGCTACCAAGGCGCTGAACAACGAGCCGACGAATGTCAAGGCGCTGTACCGCCGTGGTGTGGGCCGCATGCACTTGAACGACCTGGAGCGCGCGAAGGAAGACTTGCTGGCTGCTGGCAAGCAGGACCCGGCCAACCGCGAGGTTCGTCGTGAGTTCGAGGTGCTTAAGAAGAAAATGAAGGATGCGCGTCAGAAGGAGAAGGCTGTCTTCGGTGGTCTCTTCGGCAAGGTGTCCATGTACGACGACAAGTCAACTGTGGAGGGTGAGCCGGAGCTGGACCCCAACAACCCGAAGGTGTTCTTCGACATTAAGATCGGCGAGGAGGAGGCCGGCAAGGTCGTGATGCAGCTGTACAAGGACGTTTGCCCGAAGACGGCCGAGAACTTCCGTGCGTTGTGTACTGGAGAGAAGGGCAACTGCTCGACGGGCGAGCCGCTTCACTACAAGGGTAGCGCGTTCCACCGTGTGATCAAGAGCTTCATGATCCAGGGCGGCGACTTCACGCGCGGCGATGGCACGGGCGGTGAGAGCATCTACGGTGAGAAGTTCCCGGATGAGAACTTCCGTCTCAAGCACACGGAGCCCGGCCTGCTGTCCATGGCCAACGCTGGCCCGGGCACGAATGGCTCTCAGTTCTTCATCACAACGGTCGCGACGCCGCACCTCGATGGCAAACACGTGGTGTTCGGCAAGGTCGTGGAGGGTTTCGAGGTGGTGAAGCGCATCGAGGTGCTGGAGACGGACAAGGGCGACAAGCCCATGCTGCCCGTCGTCATCGTGGACTGTGGCATGTTCGAGGAGGCATAGGTGATCGTCGTGCCAGCGCGGCCAACCACATCCGGTAGTGTTGGCTCATAAAGCTGCGCCACATTAAATGTAGCCATCTTCCCTTGTTCGTCACTCTTTTTGAAACACCCGCTTTACTGTCGCGTTCTGTGCGCTCATTGGCCAAAAGTAGCCTCGACTTGACTGGCCACAACAAGTACGGCGACGTCGTTTGGTGCCCACCAGTAGATTTCCAGCCGCGGGGTGCGCATTCCCGAGTAGACTCCTCCTTAGGCATGGACTCGGCCACAGACCAGACCATCCTCCGTCATGAGGTGGCGGAGGTGGCCTTCGGCTTCTACAGCGACGCCGAGATCCGCGACCTGAGCGTCAAGCAGCTCACGAGTCGCCTGAGCTTCGACTCGCTCAACAATCCCGTGGTGGGCGGCCTGTACGACCCGGCACTTGGCCCCGTGGACTTCAATATGATCTGTCCCACGTGCCACCAGACGCAGAAGGAGTGTCCGGGCCATCTCGGCCACATTGAGCTGCCTGTGCCTGTGTACAACCCCGTGCTCTTCGGCCAGATGTTCAACCTGCTCAAGCGCAAGTGCTTCACGTGCCACAAGTTCCGCGTGGCCAGCGCGCGCTCCCGCGTGGTGCGCGTCAAGATCCTGCTGCTGGACAACGGATTCGTGAACGAGGCGGCCCAGCTGGCCGAGCTGCTCGAGCAGCGCAATGGCGTGGAGGACGAGCCTCCGCAGCGCACGTTCCAGCGCCAACAGGCCATTCTGGACGAGTACGAGCGCCTTGCGTTGTCCAAGAGTAACAGTAGCACCGATGGCAAGACGCAGCTGCTCCGGCCGCTTCCTCGTCTTGCAGAGGTGGAGCGCGAGAAACTTGCGACGGAGTTCCTTAAGGGTATGAAGAACAAGTGCGAGAACTGTGGAGCCATTTCTCCTGCTCTACGTCAGGATGCGAGCGCCAAGATCTTCCTCAAAGGACTCAGCGCACGTGCGCGCAAGGTGAATCGATCGAAGAACCTGACGGTCACGTCCGCTCTGGACACCATTCGTGGAAACGTGTCGGATAACGAGGACGAACCGATGAACGGCGACGACTCCGAGTCGGAAATCGAGGATGACGAGGACAAATACGCTACGACGGAGGACTCTTCGTCTCGCAGCAAATTCCTGCCCCCTCTAGAGGTGCAATCGCAGCTTCAGCTGATGTGGCAGAACGAGGACGGACTCATGGAGCTGCTTTACGGTGACCGCAACATTGCTAGTGGACGTGTCTCTGGCCGTAAGCCCGACGGCTGGCGCAAGTTTTTCCTGAACGTGATTCCTGTTGCGCCTTCTCGTTTCCGTCCGCCTGTGTTCATGGGTGACAAGCAGTTCGAGCATGCTCAAAACACTCACCTATCGAAGATTATGACTTTTGCTGAAAGCATTGTGCAGGGCGACTACTACAAGCGCCAGGGTGCCACGACCTCGGACGAAGAAGATGCAGAGAAGGAGCAGCAGGTTAATCTCTCGCGTAAGCTTGCGCTTTGGACAGAACTGCAGAATTCTGTCAATCTTCTTGTCGATAGCAGCAAGGCCCGACCGGGTACGGATGTCGCGCAGGGTATCAAACAGGTCATTGAAAAGAAGGAGGGTCTTTTCCGCAAACACATGATGGGTAAGCGTGTGAACTACGCTGCTCGTTCGGTTATTTCTCCAGACCCGTACATCAGTACCAGTCAGATTGGTGTCCCGCTTCGTTTCGCAAAGACACTCACGTACCCTCAGCCCGTGACACCGTGGAATGTGGAGGAGATGCGTCAGCTTGTCATCAACGGACCGGACGTGCATCCTGGTGCAAACTTTGTGGAGAGCGAAAATGGCCGCCTTATCGACCTGAGCAAGCGTTCGCCCCACCAGCGTGAAGCCATCAGTAAGACTCTGCTGACGCGCTCTGCGAGTGCCCAGGGTACCAGTAAGAACCGTGTGAAGCGTGTCTGGCGTCATTTGAAAACGGGTGATGTTGTGCTAATGAATCGTCAGCCGACTCTGCACAAACCGAGTATCATGGCCCATACCACGCGTGTTCTTACGAACCCGAAGATGCAGACCATTCGAATGCACTACGCCAACTGTAACACGTTCAACGCTGATTTCGATGGTGATGAAATGAACATGCATTTCCCGCAAAACGAATTGGCTCGCTCGGAGGCTTACAACATCGCTTCCAACGACAACCAATACATCGTTCCTACGGATGGATCCCCTCTGCGTGGTCTTATTCAGGATCACGTTGACTCTGGCGTCAAGCTTACGCAACGTGATACGTTCCTGACGAAGGACATGTACATGCAGCTTCTGTACAATGCCTGGGCTAGTATGGAGGATGCCGGCGCCGAGAAAGCACACATTGAGACTGTGCCGCCTGCTATCCTGAAGCCAGAGCCGCTTTGGACTGGTAAACAAGTGATCACCTCGGTGCTCAAGCTGCTGACAAAGGGCCTTCCGCCTCTGAACTTGGATAGCAAGGCCAAGATCAAGGGTGACCTGTACGGCTCAGCTAATAACGAGCACATTGTGATCTTCCGTGATGGCGAGCTGCTCCAGGGTGTTCTGGACAAGAGTCAGTTTGGTGCGAGCATGTATGGTATGGTTCACTCTTGCTACGAAGTGTACGGCGCCCGTATTGCTGCCGACCTGTTGTCTGCGCTTGGTCGTCTGTTCACTTGCTACCTGCAGTTTGCTGGTCACACGTGCGCTATGGAAGATCTGACGCTGAACAAGGCTGCCGAGAAGCGTCGTCGCAACCTTGTTGTGGATTCAGAGGTTATGGGCGAGGAGGCTTACGCCGAGTTTGCTGGCTTGACTGATCTTCTCGAGAAAAAGCGCCAATCTGAAAAGGATGGTAAGAAGCGCCGGATGAACGAAGCGGAACGCAAACAGATCCGTGATCGCATGCGCACGTTGCTTTCTGGACCCGACGCTGCCGACAACGCCAAGGCTCTGGATGCCCACATGATGGGCTGTGTGCACGGATCCAACAGTGATATTATCAAGACGTGTTTGCCTTCGGGTCAGTCGAAGGCATTCCCGAAGAACAACTTTTCGCTCATGGTGCTGACTGGTGCCAAAGGTTCGATGGTCAACCACTCCCAGATTTCGTGTGGTCTTGGTCAGCAAGCCCTTGAGGGTCGCCGTGTTCCTATCCTGTGCAGTGGCCGCTCGTTGCCATCTTTTGAGCCTTTTGATCCTGCACCGCGCGCGGGTGGTTACGTTACGGACCGATTCCTTACTGGTCTACGCCCTCAGGAGTACTACCACCATTGTATGGCTGGTCGTGAAGGTCTTGTCGATACGGCTGTGAAAACTAGTCGTAGTGGTTACTTGCAGCGTTGTCTGATCAAGCATCTTGAGGATTTGCAGGTCGGCTACGACCACACTGTGCGGAACAGTGACGGTAACGTGGTTCAGTTCCTGTACGGCGAGGATGGTATCGATCCGGTACAAAGTGCCTTGCTGTCAGGAAAGGACACTCAGTTCGACTTCCAGGCGATGAACCACCGCAGTATTTCCCACAGGTACGGAATTAACGCCAAGTTCTTTGAGAACACGAAGCTGGACATCATGAAGCCGTTGAAATTACACGAGGAGGTTCGTGAGGCCAAGGAACGCAATTTCGCTAGCACTTCGTCAGTGCTGAAACCTGGTGTGAAGGTTATGTGCCGTCGCTTGAAGCAGGGTGAGACGAAGTGGAAGCGTGGCAACATCGAGCTGGGTTTCCACGCTGCCGAAATTGTGGCTGTGGCTGAAGAGAACGAGGACGGGCGTGAGTGCAAGTACGATATTAAGTACCTGGACACGGGTCTGAAGGCCTTCGGAGTTCCTCGCACTACTAAGTTCAAGGCCAGCAAGCCGACTAACGCAGTTCGTGCCATGTCTGGGCGTGTTGACATCGTCAAGGTTTCTCTTGAGGATCCTGTAATGCAGAGTTTGCCGCTGAACGAGCATGTGGGCTTGATTTCAGAGAGAATTCAGGACAAGCTCCGCAGCTACAACAAGCGCAACCCGTCGCACTGCCTGGAGCTGATAAAGAAGAAGAAAAAGAGCAAGAAGTCCAAAAAGAGCAAACACGCTGAGGATGGCGACATTGACCGTGACGTTATGCAGTCCAAACACGTGGTGAGCCCGGACGCTTTCCAGCTGCTTGTGTGGGTGAACTACTTGCGTAGCATGTGTGCCCCTGGTGAAAATGTTGGTATCCTGGCTGCTCAGGGTATTGGTGAACCGTCCACGCAGATGACGCTGAACACGTTCCATCTTGCAGGTCACGGTGCTGCTAATGTGACTCTGGGTATTCCTCGTTTGCGTGAAATTATCATGACGGCTAGTCAGAAGATGTCTACTCCGATGATGACCATTCCTCTTCGTGATGACGTTGAATCTTCAAGAGCTCAGGAAGTGGAACAACAATTGAACCAAGTCGCCCTGTCGGAACTTATTAACAGTTCCAATGGTGTCCGCGTGAAGGACGAGTTCCACAGCAGCGAAAATGGCATTTTGTGGGTGCGCGATTACCAGATTCGTTTGACCTTCTTCCAACTGAAGGAGATTAAACGCGTTTTCGGATTGAGTGCGGAGCAGGTCTTTGACTCTGTTGGACGTGGCTTTGTCGGCAAGCTGCTTACCCTCATTTCGCGTGAAATGAAGAAGAGCGGTGTCACTGTTTCTGCGAAGGCTGAATCTAACAACTTTAGCGCTCCTGCAGCTTCAGACCGGAAAAAGAAGAAGGATGACGACGACGACGATGATGATGAGCAGGGCACACTTCGCTTCGGCAGCCGTGGTGAAGTGCAGGGCTATGGCGAGATGGACGAAGAGGATGAGAAGATTCGCAAGGCTCAGATGGCCAATGACCACTCGGACATTGATTCGGATGATGAGACTTCGGGTAACAAGGCAACCAATGACGGTGCCAATTCGGATAACGAGCCTACGGAGAACGGAAAGAAGTCCAAGCAAAAGAAGACTTTCGCTGTTGGCGGCATGGAGTCTCTGGAGGTACCGAACAGTGTGCGCAAGAACCCGTACTTCGTGTTCTGCGGACGCAACGAAAAGGAGAACTTCGTGGAACTGCACCTGCGCTTCCCGACGCACTCGAAGACCCTGCTAATGGTGCCGCTCGTGGAGAGGGTTGCCAAGCAGGTGCTTGTGCAATACTGCCCGGGTATTTCGCGATGCTACCTGATCAATCAGCGCATTGGCGACGCACAGGAAGAGAAGCCGTGCGTACAGACCGAGGGTCTCAACTTCCAGGAGATCTGGGGCTTCGACCACATCTTAGATGTCAACAACCTTGCTACCAACGACATCTACCAGGTTCTTCAGACGTACGGTGTCGAGGCCGCACGTGCAAGTATTTCAAAGCAGATCATGGATGTGTTCGGCGTGTACGGCATCAGTGTCGACCCGCGTCACCTGAGCTTGCTCGCCGACTACATGACTGCGCAGGGCGGATACATGCCGCTGAACCGTATGGGCATGAACAACAAGGGCTCATCTCTGCAGCAAATTACGTTCGAGACCTCCATGAAGTTCCTGTCGCAGGCGGCTATGGGTGGTCTGGTGGACAAGCTAGAGAGTCCATCCGCCCGCCTGGTGCTTGGCCAGCCGCCGCGCGTTGGTACGGGCAGCTTCTCGCTTTTGCAGCCCATTGCATTATAAGCAGAAGTCGTCCAGTACACACAGCAATAGAAGTGCAGCAGGAACAACACGAGCCATGTCCATATTTTCATGACTGCAACCTACAATATACACGTTCGTAAAGCTACTCGCAAAGTGTTTCGTTGTGTATTTTCCATCGTGCATCACGTCGTCTTGGATCCGAGCGAAGTTGGGGCTGGCAACGGAGTTTGAACGCTGAGCCTGCGCTGGAGTGTTTTGGTCTTGCTTGTTGGTGGTTGATTTAAGCTCAATCGACGAGGCATCGGTGGCTTTGGTGGAGACGGAGGGATCCACTACTCCCTCCACTACTACCTCCCGTACGGAGGTCGGTCGATCTCCGAAATAATTCCTAACGCAAAGCAAAACAACAGTTGTTCAGCTCTCACGAATTCAATGAATATCTAAGAGAGACACGCACTCGTAGCGTTCCTTTTTCCAGTACTTTTCAAAGTGAATTAGGAAGTGCTTGGTGACCTGATGAAAAACATGTTACGACTTTTGTTTTCCGCTAGAATGGCCAAAACACACGCTGGTACGCACATCAACGCGATCCGATTTAAGGACGTCGGTGATTTTGAGGGCCCGCGGCGAAGAAGAGGCCAAAGCCAGCCACATCACTTGAAGCAAACCCCTACGTAGCCAATGGAACAACGTGAGCAGCGAACAATTGAGAAAATATTTGCCAGCAGACACGTACTTCAGATTTCGATCTGCAGGAAGAGTTTTATCGAGACATGTCTTCTTCGACAACCGCACAAGCATTTCACAGAATGCGCCGTACGTTAAAACCCGATCATATTCTGTGGTTGGAGACTTGGGAAGGCTGTCGATGTAGATGCTTGCAAATTCGGTCGTCGTTAGTACACCGTGTGCGATGACACCGTATTTCCGACCATAGGCGACAGCCTCAGCGTAGCTCATATGCGGAGGGCAGAACTGTGCCATCTTCGGGTCGATCTTTTCGAGTTTGCTATGACTTTGACCTGCGTAATACATGAAAATCTAACGACCCATGGCCCACGCAAGGTTAACCAGTGCGATTGTGCTGCATGTCAAAGAAGGACGTACTTTCATGAGAGGGTCTTCGAATGCCATTAGCACCTTCTTGCACTCCTGCAATTCTTGAGCGACTACCACACGGATTCTGGTCATTGTCTGTGTTAGCAGCGATTTAGTTGTTGTAGTGGCAAACAGCCTACCTCGATTTCTGTTGCTTTTCCAGACAAGTACGCACTAGTGAGTCGTACGCGCGGCTCGGATCCCGGTCTCCTGACTTGAAACAGCAGAAGATACCATGTCAGAGCTACATAAATGTCAGAGTATGCTCATGAACGCGCACCATTTTGGCAAAATGCAGCAGTAGCGCCAAGAACGCCGTAAAATCCAGTTTCTTGCTGCTATCACGGTCAGTTGGATGAGCTTTCAAGAAAGCTTCGCACACAATGGCAACCTCTTTCTCGATCATTTTCGCCTCTTCGGTGTTGTCTCCGTCAATGATGCCGCAGTCCTGCAAGAGCTTGACCACGTTCACGATGCGTATGCGCGTGGGGTCTTCGCTTGAGATTTGCAACGCATATGCAGTGAAGATATCCCACAGTCGCTCCTGCTGCGACCTCTTGCGCGCGTTGCCACGAGACTCGCGTCGAACGGCGAGTCGTACTTGTGCTTGCTCAGCTCCTTGGCCTCCACTGAGCTCTGGGTCTTGGCCACACTGGCGCTGGAGCTGCGTCGTCGAGCATTTTCACTACGTGCAGTCGTCGTGGCACTCGCGTCCTCCATTTCGGGTGTTGTAACTGGAGTCTTTCGTGCAATTCAGCAGAGTGCACTAACTAACTTTAGGAACAGCTTCAACTTGACCATGCCCAAATGTAGCCATGTTCATCTTAAGTGCGGCTTATGTTGTGTGCCGGACACTATTTCTGGTGCACGTCAAATGGAGTCTCGTGACCAGCTCCTGGTGGAGCCCTCGGCGCTGGACGACCATGAGGCGCTGACGGGCGCGCGGCGCAAGCGCGAAGACGAGGAAGACGAGGACAAGGACGCGCAGAAGCGGCGGACAGTGGGGAAGTCGTCGCGACGCCACAACTGGCAGCCCAAGTACGAGATGGAGTTCGGACTGCTGGCCATCGAGCGCGACGCCGTGTCGGGGGACGTGCTGCTGGCCATGTGCGGCTTCTGCAAGGCCTTTGGACGCGAAGGCAAGTACGAACAGCTGGTGCAGGCGGACCAGGAGACCGGCAACGACGCCAAGAAGCGACGGCGACGCTCGCTGACCACCACCAAGTTCTTCCGAGCCTTTCGAGTGGACAATATCCGCAGCCACTTGCAGGGCGCCCATCCGCGTCGATGGGCTGAGTACGAGCTGCTGCCCAAACAGGATAATGTGCGAGCAAGGTATCTGCAGCTGCAGGGAGAACTGCAGACGTACGACCACCTCCCGATGGTGGACGACGTGGTGCTTGGCGGCTCGGCGCTGAATGCCGAGTCGGATATGGCGTACGCTCAAGCACAGGTTCTTGCACAAGCGTCGGCGATCAGTGAAGCACAGCATGCTGCAGCTCAAGCGGCGGCACAGGCAGCACATAGTGTACATACGTCGAGTGGCAGTCAGAGCGGAGCAGCGCAGATGACGGCATCGTTGGTACGTTTACTGCGAATGGTTGGGATGCTGAATTAGTGGGCTATTAATAATTGCGGTGGTTCTGCTGTTGACTTTTGACATGCGCTGCTTCACTATAGACTTACAATGGTAAGTCAGATGGTACTGCTCAATTGATTGATACTGCTTACTGGGTTGGTTGTGAGCTAACCTCATCTTATATTGGTACAGCTTCAGGTGCAGCGCCGAGTGCCGCGACAGGATCAACAGCTAGCTCGCGGGGAACATTTGACTACGAGAAACATTTGACAGAACAAATCGCGTTGGACCGCGAGCGGTTGGAGTTCGAGAAAATGCGTTTTAAGAAGGAGGTCGAACTGCGGGAGCGCGAGCTTGCTCTCAGAGAAAAACACATGCAGCAGAAGATCGCTTTGCAGGAGAAGTTGTGCGAGGCGAGTCGCGAAAACGCACAGCTTGAGAGCGCCAAGTTCTACCGGCTAGCGGAGGTTCTGCGCGACGCAATTACTGGTGCTCAAAGTTCATCGGAAGCCGCATCCGTGGTGTAAGGGCGATGATCGAATGAGTGTTTATATGTTTGTTTTTCAGTTTTCTTCCTCAATGTTTTGAAAATGTGCGTGCAGTTTCCAGCAACTTTGCCGTTGGTCTGTGGGCTGTGTGTCTCTGTTCTATAATATTGTACGTGCTATCAGTTGATTCAGGCCCCAGCCAACGCACTCGCTTTTCAGGAGAATAGAAAAATACTATCTTGGAAACTATAAAAGCGCGTCTCCTACGATTAGACTGCAGCATCAGCGTGTTCTGCAGTCTCCGCGACAGACTGTTTCGACGACGTTTTGGCCTGGCGACTGCGGCGGCTCTTATGCTTCATTGAGGCTTGCTTCTTCGTATTCACTCCAGCTGGCTGCGTAACATCACCGGTAGTAGTCAGGTCTTCGTCGGGTGCGCTGGTTCTCAGTTCGGCGTCTTTCTTCTCCTGCTCGACGTCAAACAAGTTCAGTTTCATGTGGCGCAACTCATCTGCGCTCGCTTTCATTGTTCGTAGCTCGCCATCGCTGTCGCTCACCTTGACTTCTGCTTCATTCTTTGCTGGTTGTTGTCGACTTTATCACTCCTTCCTCTTCAACTATAACAGTCACTGGAGTCGCTTTAACCTTGTCAACCATTTGACTCGATTCCTCGTCATATTGTCG
This sequence comes from Phytophthora sansomeana, assembly GCA_032158285.1. Lineage (NCBI taxonomy): Eukaryota > Oomycota > Peronosporomycetes > Peronosporales > Peronosporaceae > Phytophthora > Phytophthora sansomeana. The sequence continues at coordinate 677,116 of JAPDHH010000252.1, forward strand.
TTGTAGGAGGGTGTGAGTCTCCAGATCACTTTCCTCTATGCTGATGTGGGCTGCTTGAATCTCGTCAGCACTCGAGTGGATCTCAGCACCCACCACCTCAACCTCCGGAATAGCATCGCTTGACTCGTGCAGCCCTTCTGTTTCTGTTTCAGGTTGCCATACGGATTCCGCCAATACAGCACTTTTGATTTCTGCCGCAGTCTCCAGCTCAGCCCCGATGTCACTAGCCTTCACCTCTGCCTCAGACGTTACTTCCAGTTCTTTTAGCCCTTCGACGACACCATTTTCTTCGATCATTGTCGGCTGAGCAGGTTCCATTTCAAAGTTGCTCTCGTTGTCCTGCTTGCTTTCTTCCCCTGATAACTCCAAGACTTCGTCCTTCACCTCAGACCCTTTATAGCTTTCCAGGGTATAATCATGAGTAGAGATCGCAGCACTAATATCGATGTCAACAGATTCGATTGACTCGGTAGGTGTTGCCAACCTCTGTTTGCCCCGCATCGTGTCGACAGCATCTCGGTTCACTCGGACATCTTCAGTCTTCGTAATAGGGGTTTTCGGATTTTCTGGCAAATCGTCATCTAAAACGCGATGAAGGATAGGGGGCTGCGAATGTAATGAAGCCTGGGGTACAGACCTCGACCACCCAGGAATGCTCTGTTTGTCCTTCACACGAATGCGAACATTTTCGAAGCACTGATATTCTTGCGCCTTCAATGGGTTCGGTGGGTCACGGTAACACGGAATAAAGTGATCCAGCGACTTGAAGGTCACTGGCACGAAGCCTGCTTCAAAGGTAGATGGAAATTGCTTCTCACAGGAGTCTACGTTCGACGTAGTTGCACAACCCCAATATGCGACCCATGCAATGCTTCCACCAGGCTTCAAATTCTTTCCGTCCAACGCGACCTGCAATTCTTCGTCAACCATGGCAAATGTCGGGTCCACCCTGAAAATCGCAGGCGCTGGGAAAGTGGCGTCGTACAGTTTCCCCGGCACATCCACTACAAACATCACCGCCATGAGCACCATCAGGTACCTTGCCCATCGTCGATGGCAATGCAGCACCAGCCACGCATTTAGCAGTAGCAGTTCTCCGTCAATGCCCACAGGCATACACAATTCCTGGGCAACGGTCCTTTCCCATTGCAGCAGCGCTGCGTGGCACGTATCCGCCGCGCGGTACACCTCGTCCATCTGCACGTTCAGCTTGACCAGTGTGTTGTTCACATTGAACACGTCCGGCAGCTCTCTGCAAATGGTCCAGTACAGCAGGACAAGTCCGAACGCCACGAACGCCACGTTGGCCAGTGCACAGCCGAAAAGTTCCTTCATGGAGCGACACCCCAACGGCCAGAACCTGTGCACCATCATACCACTCAACAGTCAGTACAAATACAACCAAAAGACCCGCAACCTCCAGCGTCTTCTCACCCGTAGCCCTTGTGTCTCAAGCACGGAGCACAGAGCACCAGCAACGGCGCGAACGTCACAACCAGCAGCGACCAGAGCGTGGAGCGGAGGAAACCAGGTGCGTCGACCACCGAGACGTCCGCTGCATCTCCATCTTCGCTCTCACTGTCGCTGTCCGGGTGGTTCTGCACGTATTGGTCCAGAAAGTCCCCCCAGTTGGGGCGGCGCTTGAGGTTCTCCAGCCGTTCCTCAATGTACTCGGGCGATCCCACGTCCAGCGGCGGCAGGATGTGGCTGTGCTCAGGCGAACTTTCCACGTTGTCGGCGTCGTAGCTGCTCTCGGCCTCCGGTTCGTCTGGCGCCCGCAGCCGCATGCGCATCGTCTTATCTCGGCTCGGGGAATTTGGCTCAGGACGACGACGACTGAGACGAAAACGAACCCATCCAACAGCATGTTGGTGCCAAATGACCTAGTAAAGAGCATTGTGATAGTGGATGTCATAGCGGAGACCAAGCAAGGCCCATGAGCGACTCGCAGACGCCGAGTATGGGGCAGATGGCGGCCTACCGCGCCATGAAGTTCGCCGAGGAGTCTCGTGAGAGCTGCTGGAAACGCAGCGTGGTGGCGTGCGTGGCTGGTGCTGCCATGGGCGTGGGACTGGGCACTTTCCTCGGCACATTTGAAGGAGCTCATGGAGAGTTAGTGGGCCGCAACATGCGCGAGCAGGTGATGGGAGCTCTTGCCTGGGGAAAATATATATATATACAGGAGAGATGTCTACTGCATACTGACTGCAATGCATTGACGTCGTGTGTGCAGCTCTACAACGGCTTCAGCAAGTCCATCAAGGCTGGTTACGTGCGCAGCGTCTACTTCTCCAAGGCACGTGGATGTGGCAAAAGACTAGGAGATGTATAGCACAAGACTTGGTTAATTGACGCTATTGGTGCTGTGGACAGGAGTTCGCAATGGTGGGCAGCATCTTCGCGGGAGTTGAGTGCGTGATCGAGCGCGAACGAGCGGCGCACGACATCCTCAACCCGCTCTTGGCTGGTGGCGTGTCGGGTGGTGCCCTGGGCGCGTGGGCGGCGCGCACTTCTGGTGCAAAGTGTGAGTTACACATGGATACTCATAGTGGAGTGCATTGGGGGTGCTGACTTGTGGAGGTTTGTGCAGTGCTGGTGCAGAACACTGTAAAAGGTGCAGCGGGGTTCGCCGTCATGGCGGTTGTTTTTGAAAAGGGCATCGAGTTTTTGACGAACTAGACTGATAGAAGACGGATAGACGCGCATTTTGCAGTTCACGCTGGCAGTTTTACTTCTCTCGCCTACATGTCCTTGAAGACAAAGGGCGTCTCTAGAGTAAATGTTTCCCCATCAGGAACGGCATCCCCCAAGTCCTCACTTGAACGTGTCATGGGCGTACAGCGAAACGAAACAATCTGGTGCTGCTCGTTCACTCTGGTAGTCTCGGCACAGTTCCCGTTCCCATTTACTCCCTTCTTGGCTACCTTGGTCTGGGGAGATTTTTCTGGAGAAGACAGAGACGTAAGCTTCGTGGGCCGCTGCGGATTAAACTTAATTGCCACGACAATCATCCCTCTCTGGAATTAATTTGTAGGACATTTCAAAAGTTAGCTCCAAGTCCAGGGTGATTCTGTGCAACGAATGACAGACGTACAGCTGATATGCGGAATGTGGAAGTACACTTCGTGGGTGGATGAACATCCAAAGCCTCGTCGCGTTCTTCAGCCTGCTGAGTGTTCTCTTGCAGCGCAGTTGGTTGGGCTTTCGTGACAATTTCCAGAAGGCCGGAGTTGTCTTCAATCTCGATGAGGAATGGAGATGGCGAGGTGTTCTGCAAGAAAATATTGGTAGGAGGAGCTGAAACAGCACTCTGCAAGAATTGTAAGATTAGTTTCAGATTCCTCTCAACGAGTTTCAAAACAAAACAATCACGCACCGAAGATGTTTTTTTAAACGTGAACTCGTCGGGTGTCACAAGAATGGGTCTTGGGATTTTCCTTGGAGTTGATACATGTGCAGGTTCTTGACTTTGTGCTTCCTCCTCAAACTCTTTGAAGTCGTCATCAAACGAGTTGAGTCGCTGAGCTGCCCGAGGCGATCGCACCCCAATTTCGCTGTCTGGCGCATTGAGGGCGAATTTAGTTCCGAACCAAGCTGGTAGCTCGCCTTTCGCCTTTTTGAAGCTCTCGATCTCTGCTGCATCTTTCCCGAAGTTGTCCAACTGCTTAGCAATTTCCGTCCAATTGTTTATGTCCATCGGGAGATTGAGTACCTGTACCATTTGCAATAAAAGCATAGCAGTGCCATGCAAGGTCAGCAACTCGTACGGCTACCAGTTCAGGGAATTTCAAAGAACACGTACCCGCCACTCGACTCGCTCGGATGAATGGATATCGTGGGTAAGGGGAAACCCCACATTGACTTTCACAACTTTGTGGTAAACGTTTTGAAACTCGAGGCAGTAGTCGTGTATGAGGTCGCTGAGTGAGTCAAACTTCATTTCCTTGTTCATGAGCTTGTCGCATCGACTGAGGCCTAACGCTCCCCATTTTTGCTGCTGGTGCCGCACGCCCAAAACGATGTGGCGGTGCGTTGATGAACCAGCTGTAGTTTTGAAGCTGATAGGAAATCGCTCCAGGTTCGGCAGCCCCGCTGTCAGGTAAGCTGCTAAGAAAACTGCTTCCAAACATTGAATTGGGAGACCCTCTTTGATAATCTCCTTTGCTGTGTTTGCGATGCTTTTGAAACTACGATTCTTGTTCACGTCGAAGTAAAGTGTCCCGGTGTAGTTGTACCTGGTCAGAACGAAGCAAGTATGTGAGCAAGACAACAAGTGCTTGCTGTCAGGGATTTTAATCTTCGCACTCAAGAGAGGTGATGACATTTTGAACAGCGTGGAGCCTGTTCTTCATGGACACCTTCGGGCCGAACGAAGGCACTTTCGGTTCCGGTGGCTGGAGAATTATTAGGCGTCAGCTTTGGCATGAAAAGAACACAAAACTGAATCACTCACAAACCTCTGGAAGAATCGTCATAGCCTTCACTTTTTGCCACGCATCCTGAAGCTCGTCGCTGGAAATCGCAGCCATGCTGCCGTCAAATCAAAAATCACACCTGAGCACACAGCGTAGTGTACCGACCTGCTAAAAATGGTGCCACATGATCACTATGTTTGGCTGCAACAAAATGTCGTAGCTAATCAAAACAAGGGGTCAAAGTGATTTAGGTACTTCAAATTCAAAGGGATACGCAACATTACCTACAAAGTACGTCCTCCTAGCGAAGCTGCGCCATAAAATCTATAGCCCCCTGCTTCTTAAGGCGCGCCAGCACGGGGTTCTCCTCCTCGGGTGCAGGCCCAGATTTGGTCTCTTCGTCAAACTTGCGGCTGGCACGGCGTTGACTCCTGCGGAAACGCGTGTGGCTATTTTCCCCTTCGTTACCGCTACGCTCTTCATCACTTTCAATAAACGAAGAATTTTGGCGAGACCGTGACCGAGTTAGTCCCCCACGAGACGAAGGTCTCTCCTTCGCATTCCGTTTCTCAAGACTGCCACTGCCGCTACCACTTTGCTGGCGATGGCGGCTGCGATGAGATCGACGAGAGCGGTTAGAGTGATGAACTTCTTCATCATCTTCGGTACTGTCATCATCATCGTCATCGAGGAAGGACGAGTTTTGGCGTCCCAAATCCGAAGGCCTCGTCCAAGCACTTCCATTCAACGATGACTTTCGGTCGACGGACGAAGACTTGCTCGCAGCCCGCGGTTTATCCAGAAGACTATCATCGCTGTCGTCGTCAGACTCGTTATCAGCTGGGTTTTCCTCTTTAATCGGGTCGGTTAGCAATGTTTCGCCGAACATTGTGTTGAACGAAGCGCGACGATTAAGATGACGTCGCGGGTCTGCCAGCCCTGCACGGTGCGCGGGGATTGGAGCAGCAGCGTTCTCCTCCTCGGCAGGAAAATCACTGTCAATGGCAGGCATAGGTCTTTCGACCATCGAGCTTCGTCCGGGTATTTGAAGGGGCAGCACGCGTTCTGGACCCCAATTCAGAGAGCTGAGACTGTCAGACTTAGGACGCATTCGGCTATGCGTATTCTCCAATTGTTGTTGCTCTTCTTTTTGCTTTTGCATCACAACGCTCTCCGAAAACTGTTTTGAGCGTCTACGATGACGTCTGTGAGTACGTCTCCAAATTGCAGCTCGCGCCTGCAGCAACTCATTTCTCTTAACTTCATCAGGAAGAAGTCTCGCCATTTCGGGAATCAGCTTGCAGCACTCTTGCGCGCCTACTGCACCCAGAAGGAAGGCACAATACTCCATGGCGGATGTCTTTTCACGGCCAAAGTCTTTCGTCTGATCTTGAAAGTCCTGGACACGCTCCTCATCATAGGAAACCAGTTCGCGGACTGTTTGGATGATCTTTTTGTGCAACTTCTTCGCAGCTTTCGGGTCGGTTTCAGGGAAGATTTCGACAAACTCCTCGCCCTCATCTTCCAGCGTTGTTGAGCTCTTCCTACGCACCAGCGCAGGCAATGTAGAATCCGTGCTGGAGTATTGGCTGGAAGGTGCTTGAGACTCATAGCTCAGCGGTTCAGCCGCTGGTTGTCCTACATCCTGATGCTGCTCATTGATCAATGGCGACTCCGACCCATCGCTGGCTTCATCCACTTCGATATTTGAGAGATCTGGTGCTGTTACGGAATCGTCAATGACGGGAGGAATTTCTTCATTTTCACTGGTATCCTTCTCGCTTGATGTAGACGACTGAGCACAAACAAAGAAAGACGTCAGTGTAGGTGCACATGTTGGAATCTTCAGCGACTAGCACTTACTGTTATCTCAACGAAGAAATCAAATCCGAGAAACTTCTTGACTTTGCCAACGAGGACAGGGTCTGTGGAAATTTCTGGAATTTGAAATACCTGCATTAACGAACACACGCTATATAAGCAAAAAAGGAAGGGCGCAGTGCCAGCAGTATACCGACAACAAACCTCCTCAACATAGCGAGCAAGCTGCTGCTCCTTCAGGCCCTGCATGGACTTCTTCCGCATGCCTCCAAAAATCGAATCCCGCTTGCGGTCTTTCCGGGAACAAAATTTGCGTCATATGTACACCAAATGACACGCGCAGTTCACTATGAAATCAAAGCAGACAACAGAGCGGCGAGTCAATACTCATACCGATCTAAGTGGGGTGACCTGCCATCTTGAACTTACTCATCGAAGGATTGCAACTCTGCAAAAGTCTTCCAAACTTTCCACTTGATGCTGGGCTGGTCAATCGGACGCGTAGGTAGTGATAATTGACACGACAACTCGAACTCCTGTTCAAAATTTCACCACATGGTAAGCACCCCATCCTTCCTCCAGTCACAGAACCAAAGGGCGGAAGACACGCACCACCGTCTCCGTGTGTTCGTCGCTCAAACTGGACGTGAGCACGCACGAGAACTTGTGACCAGCGTCTTCGCTGGCGCTGATCGGGAGGCGCTCGTGCTCCGTAATGGCCGTGTAGACTGCAAAGAACCAGGCGTCCGTGGTGGCCTTGTCCTTGTCTTGCAGCTTGACCTTCTGCTCACGTACACAAGAAACACCAACGTTGTCAGACTCTACATCACTCAACGTATACATGGTCAGCATCTTCTTCCTCCACTGACCTTACGGAGCCCCGTGCCGGCCTCGTAAATGATGAATCCGTCGGGAACTTGCTCCAGCTTGGCATCGCGTAAATCAATTCGCCCCAACGGGTGCAGCATGTCCTGGTCCGCCAGCGAAGAGTACGCGAGCTCCAGCAGCTGCGGCTGTAGTACCACCGTCACACGCTGCGCCTTGGTCTTGCCCTGGTGGCTGCGACGCGCAGGCTCGTCCAGACGCGACAGAAGCAGCAGCCCCTGCATCTGCTTCATGCGGCGACGCCCGCCCTTCTTGCGCGACTGCGGGGCCGACGTCATGGCTGCTCGGGCTTGAAGAAGCGGATTATGCTCTCCCGACCTTCTTCCTGCTCCCTTCGCGACGGCCGTGATTTGGCCTCGTTCTAATATCGCATACAGATGGACCAACCAATCGCGTTATTTTGCCGGGTCTGAACTAATTGACTTGGTTTTTGTATCGGAATTTTTAATTCCGGCAAAACAACACGATTGGTTGATTTTATGATGTGCCATCCCCTGTCCAACGTGATATTTGTAGTGTGACCACACCAACTGTACACCATACTGACACAAACGTATAACCACAAATCAAAAACGAAATCTGTTCGAGCCCGGACCAACATGAAGTCTAGATCACCACACACCTTGACGATTGCGCATCCCTCTTTTTCAAAGATGGGTCAACTCTGTTGAGCTCCGACAGACAAGCAGGTTGTGGTGCTGTTTTTCCACGGGAACGTATTCTGGCGTAGTGGTTTGGTTCTAATCCAACATTTAGTCTCTGAGTGAATTAAAGAGCACAAAGATAGTGTTGCAGTACAGTTCCTGTAAGGGATAATGAAATCTGTCGAAAAATCTGAAGTTGTCGGGGTCGTGCTCGACCCCTCCCCCTCGATCAGTTTTCTGCGCCGCTTCCTCACACACGTGGCAAAGAGCTTGTAATTCTAATCATTAAACTTCAGCTTGAGCCGTTTCAATACAGAGAATAGATGCCCGCGGTTCTCAAAGAGGAGAAACGTACGATATCAAAACTCTGGCTAAAAGCAAAACGATTTGCACTCCTTTCTACAACCACAAGATGTACCTATACTAAATTGAAAGGTCGCTGCAGTTTACGATCCCTCTTACCAGGTTTCTCGGTCGCAAGCTCCTATACGGCACTGAGGGTTGGAATACAGGATCTGTAAAGTGTATTTGAGAAGTTTTGGCTGATTTTTTATGTATGTGTAATAAAGAACCAAACACTTATTAATTTGGTGTTTACAGAGAGCAAGTTTGCTTCACGCAATATACGTATCCGCAAACGATCGCGGGACTGCGATGCTGGCTTACGGTTGAATCGCCGCGATACCCGCCCTTTCAACTGCCCTCACAGGTTTCTGTTAATCGAGTGTCGTTGTAGCTGCTTGATTTGGTCGTTTATTGTCGATGCGTAATGGAGCATGTACGCAGCGCAATCCACACTATTGAATTGCTGAGGTTTTGATTCCAGCACCACGTAGCCCGCTTTACATACCTGAAACATCGTGGTGTGCATGCGCTGTGACAGGGTCATACAGCACCTTGCACAGAGGAAGTGTGCTTCGGAGTATACAAACTCCCGGTGAACGACAGTTCGCAGTTCCCGGCCTAAGGACACTTGACTAAGTGTAGTTTGGTGTATGACTGAATATATTTATAGGTGGACTATTGTTTGGCCTATAATACAAATCATAAGACACCTATAGTTACTCCTATACAAAAATGAATGAGCCACGATTAGTTGGATCTTTGAACAGGTCAAAATATAATATCTGAGGAAAAATTGAGGATAGTGTTTGGGATGAGAGTCACAAGACAGACCAGAAAACTGCTCATTTCTCAATAGGCAAGCTATTGGCTCAAACGAGGGCTGGCACCACGGATCCGGGGATTTTGGCTCAGTGCGTGAAACTCCTACTCAGTTGATGCCCTTTGGGTGAACAGACATCGTTACTACCAAAACAATAGAGCCTAATACGTACTCACAGCGGTGGTCGGGCAGTCGTATGCCAGAAACAGAGTGAAACCGATGAACGTCACTCTGTGTGTGGTCTCTATGCAGTCAACAACTGTATGAAAGTTTGTGACTTCCTTACTATGGAGGCTATGGCCGAAAGTTTGGCACGGAGACGCCCTGCACGACAGCTACAGTGTCAGCGCACTTCAGCTAGCCCTATTTTTGCTGGCAATGATGTGATCAACCTCGTAAAGCGTGGCCGAGAGATGGAGGGCCCCAAGAAGCTCCTGTTTGAGAAGATTTCGGCATCTGGGATCTTCTGATTGTTGGCTTACCACCAGGACGGTTTCTACCATGCTTTTAGCCGGGCTAACATTAACGGCACATACTGGATCATAGACTTGAACCACTACGGCCTGGTCAAGCGCACGGAGACCGCGCTGAAGAAATTCCTCACCGCATCGACAAGATGTAACGGGCTTTGGACAACCCGTTACCTTGCGTACACCGTAGGCAGGGGAAACAGGCAAATTGAACTCTGATATGGCCCGTCACACAAGGTGTACTGTATCGAGGAGCACTTTTCAACGGATATACTATGTCTTGGAATGGATTTCACAGTGAGTTTTAATCCTTTCGCTGTGGGGGGCATTTTCCGCTCATTAAGCCTCTTTTTTCCCTTCAAAACACGGTATGAAAACACAACGACAAACCCGCTAACACCCTAGTAGTAGATCAACCAGGTATGGTCCCTACTGTATGTAAACGTCTCAGCCATCCTAAGTTTCGTGTGATGCAAACCATGGCGGCCCCTGAAGTAGTGTACTCCCAAGCATCTGCGATCCCAAACACTTTTACCCTTCGTGCATCTTTTCTAAAGCCCATCGTGTTCCTTTCAACAGCAATGTTGATCGTTCATAATAGCAAAGTTGGTCGATCAAAAGCTCCTCTTGACAAAGTTCATTCTGGCATCAATCGTCCCTTGTTTTACCCCAGTTTATATTGCGCTACACAGGAGCCGATGTCATGAGCGCGCTTTACGCCGTCTTGGGTGGCGTTCTGGCCTTGAGTTGGAACATGCCCATGTCGGTCGCGAGCTTAACATGAAACTTGTAGTCATTGTACACGAAGAACGTGCATTTCGTGCGGCTGAAGACGGGTCATATGCCCTTGTTCAGTAGTACCTCAGCGACAGACAGAAGATTGAACTTCATGCCCAGCGCGAAGAACACATCACGGAACTCAAACTGGCGAGTAGTACCGTAGGTGTCTGATCCACGTGACCCTACGTGGACTTTCGACACGTAAAGCAGGCGTCACTCTGCCTACCTGGTATCTTGGTTCAAGGAAATCCGGCTGTGCGCTGGAGCCATCATGGTTGGCGGCAATCCGCCGCTTCCTATTAGCGGCATCGGTGACATCGACCTTGAGGCGGTCGAGGGCGTAGGGGAGAGGCCGATGCAAGGCATGAAAATGGTCGCATAGGCGATGTGGCTGGCTTCACGCAGGTTGTACTTGCGTTGGAGGTGTTAGTAATTCACTGGATTGCCGAAGCGAAAATAGATTCCAGGCGCCGTCTAGGGCTGGGAGCCTTGATCAGGACGATCTGGGGGTCGTTGGAGGTCGTCGCAACTCTGATAGCGAGAGCGTTTGGTTAAGAATGGGGGATTGCCCTCTCGCGGCTTCCGCTCAATCAAATTGGCTGGGAGAACGGTGCCTTCCTTCATAGAACCAGTGGCCGCAGCACGGATATCATTATCCCGTCACGCGGATACCCTACGCTTAGTCAAGTTTCAAACTGCGCAAAATACCTTCGTCGCCTCCAGGGAACTAAGCATTCTCTTCTTGCTATCACAGAGCTCAAACGCAAACACGCCTTTGACCCTACTGGAAACTTGGATCATGCATTTTGCTTTGGCTACCGGGACGATGAGTAAGGACAGGGCGCGGGACCGACGAAGACTCGTTTGTAATCGGAGGAACAAGTCTAGCGCTGGTCACAGCATCCATTGAGTTTGCTTCATTGAGTCGGTTTACGCTGTTTCATGCTGACTCAACTTTTAAACTAAGCGATCTTGGTTATCCTGTTGTTACGTGTGGATTTTCGGATGCGTCTAGATCTTACCAGTTTGCGGCTATTTTTATGGTAAGCCGCCACACAGCGAAAGAGTACGAGATGTGCTTAAGCAATCTGGCCCGGATTATAAAACGTGTACGGCCGTCTGTCTGTCTCCACGTAGATGGACTGTAGTTGAATGTAAGAAATGTAGTGATATTGAGTAGTTACAAATTACCGCAAATTAGCACTCGACGTAGTTTACGCTTGCAGCTTGGAAACACACGAACTAGCATTGAATCGGCACTTAAACGCTGGTTTGCTACTGTAGCGGACAGTAAGCTCTTCTTGCCAGCGAAGCGTGACAAGAACCACCGTTACATTGTGACGCGTTTTCAACTCTCGCAATTCACAGTTAGGCTCGCAGGAGTGATTAAAAAAGCGAGCAATGGAACCGTACTTCAGGGGCTCTATGTAAACGTACTTGCCATTTGAGACGCGTTCGCTCAGAAGAAGATAGTAGCCAGTGTTGACCTTTCGTGGCACCATCCTCGAGTTATCTTTCGTAACACCCTCGTAAGCTTCCAGCACTCCGCAATATTCTGCCACCAAAGTCCCCACCGCAATACTCGCGTCGGTGAATACACCAATACCCTTTTGAAGCGACGCAAACAGACGCAACGAGCTGCATTGGGTTAGTGCGTTCCCACAAAGAGCGTCAAGCGCATAGTTCTCCTTGGTCCAAAATGTATCCGACACCGAGTTCAGACACTGATCGACGTAGCACACTCCAACGCACTCGCACTCGCCAAGATCACTACTATCTGTGAGCGTGACACAACCTGGATGAAGGTGACCAAAAGTGATTGTGTCGTGGCCAGCACATGTGATCAAAATCAAAGAAATTATGAATTCAGCTGCTAAGACCCAAAAGGAGCTAGGTTCTTGCATCTCTTCTTCGATAGCTGTAGCTGCACAAGCATCTTGGCTAGAATCAACTTCCGAGGTCTCGCTGGGCCCACGCGACTTCCGCAACGCGATCAGTGCTTCTTGTACATGCGAGCGCTTCATGAACTGCTGCAAGAACTGGGATGCAACCGCGTTCGCGTTATGAACATGTTTCGACATCCGATGCGTCACTCTTAGTTTGCGATAGCGGGCTTTTTCGATTTCCCACCGGTCCAACCACCCGTGTTTTTCGGCTTGGCTTGGTGATGGCGCTTCCTTAGCGCTGAAGCAGTAGGTATCTTACTGAATGCATCATACTTGACCGTTGTCAGTATGTCAATACCTGATGAGGGCAGCACAGTGGAACCCCCAGCAATGTCTTGATTGGGTTCACCAAGTTCACGCGCGTCACCAGCAGCACATGCGGATCCAGCAGTACCAACACCACCACTCGCGGCTTCCACACCAGCAGCAGCTTCAACACCAACCCACCACTTGCGGCTTCAACGCCAGCAGCGGCAGCACTCGCGGCTTCGCCTCCGGAACCAGCACACTTGGTCCCAGCAGTACCAGCAGTACTCGCGACCCGCGTCTCACCAGCAGCGGTCGCAACAAGAAAAGCGTCGGCAACCACGCTCGCCAAACCTCGACGCAACTGCTCGCCCGCTTCGGGCACGCTGAACATGCCGTCAACCGAATCAAAAGTCTGAATTTGACGCCAGCACGTGGCTGGCGTGTCCCAGTCATCTCGTTTCATCTTTTTACCATGACCCAGGGTGATAGGATCTCCCGGAGTTCACACGAACTGGGTAGTCTAGTCCTTGCTGTACACGAGCAACCACAGCCTTCCGTGGTCCTCGTTTGTCCCCAACAACGAAATCGGGAGATAAATAGCCAACACCCCCCCCGGCCGTAGATCTGCAGGCGGCATTTGATCGCGAGTCAGCCCCACTATCTTCCTTTGCAGCCTATTCATCCAACATTAACTCCGTCAATATAAGTCTTGCATGCTTAGAGCGTGTCCGCGTCACAACTGGAGATGGAGACGGTCAAATTTGCAAAATGAGGCTAGACTGTGATTGGTTAAAATGATTAGTTAACAACTCCACAACGAGAGATAGAGTCCTTGTTTCGTCTCCACCTCTCAGAGGTGGAGACAGGAGACTCAATTGAAGACGACAGGTTCACAATCACCGATGGAAGACACTGAGGATGACATTGTCGCTGTGTGTGCTGCGGTCTCTCAAGTAGTCGCACTGCTTGCAGATAAAAGCGAGTTTACCTCACCTCGTGGAGGGAAGCAATCTCTAACCGTTACGGTACTCGATTTTGAACCCATCCTACTCGCTGCATCGTATTCTAGCTGGTTCACCGACAACCTCCGCTGCACGAAGGAAACGTTTCTGTAGATCCCAAGGTTCCTGGCCATGCAAGGGGTTCATTTTGCTGCTGCAAAAGTTAAGCGGCACTCGTACAAATAAAAGTATCTCTGTACTTCTTGGGATCTGTCGGTGGTTATCGTGAAGTGGCGGCGGCAATGGGGGTGTCAAGGAGCTACGTCATGGAGATCACTACCGAAGTCGTGCGAGTGCTCAAAGAGGTTGATCCTAAGATTATTTCATTTCCTACGAATCGTGCTGGGTGGAAAAGTATTGAGGCTGGATGTGCGGCGCGACATCAGTACCCTGGTATTGTTGGTGCTGTGGATGGATCTTTGATTCAGTTTAAACGGCCCGATGATTTCGACGGGTTTTACTGTCGCAAGGCATACCCTGCTCTAAATGTCCAAGCCATTGTTTCATCTGATAACTACTTGTTAAGTATCGAAATGCGTCCTGGCTCATGGTCAGATCGAAAGTGCTGGCAGCACAGTGCAATTGGGCGGTCTGTTGAAAGCATTATTCCAATCGGAACACACTTCATCGGAGATGCCGGCTACGCGTTACTTCCTAGCCTATTTGTACCGTACTGTGAACGTGAAGAAAGTGGATCGCTATCATCTCGTCAGAAACAGTTTAACTTTTTGCATTCAAGCATGCGGATGGCTGTTGAAAGCACATTCGGCATATGGAAAGGTAAATTCAGGGTGCTGCAAACTGTGATGACCCAGGAGACACCTCGAGGAGCGTCAAACTTTATCGTTGCTACTCTGCACAACCTGATGAAGGTTTATCAAGATGATTCGATTTTTTTCCATTATTTGCCGAGCACGATTCTGGACATGATATTGCAGAAGATGTAGACGCCCCGTCAACAAGTCTGCGCAGGATTGGAATTTTAAAGAGGGATGCAATTGCCAAACTTATATGTCGGTAGTTCTACTGTAACTCAATCAATAGAAGTACTTGCTGTTAGCGGCGCCCTGATTGTTACCGCTGTTTGATGCCAGATACTGCAGTAAATTGTTGACCGCCTCTGTTTGCGCCTTCACGGTATGCCCCCATACTGGCGTTGGCAGATTCTGAGCGTCCATTCGTGTCGTCTGTGACGCCTCGGACTTTACCATCGGCAGTGCGCTGCTACAAGCAGACGCCGAGGGGCGAGATCGAGTGATCGCTTTTGAGTCTCGCCAGCTGAAAGCTGCAGAGAAGAACTACCCAGTTCATGACAAAGAGCTACTTGCAATGAAGTATGCTCTCGTCAAATTCAGGGTACACCTGCTAGGCTCCAAGCCGTTTGTGATCTATACGGATCATGCGTCTCTACGCACTGCGACTCAGTCGCCTCACCTCTCGCAGAGGATGACCCGGTGGCTCTCATTCTTTGCGGAATACAACTTCAAGGTGAAGTATAAGCCAGGAAATCAGAACGCTTTGGCTGATGCGCTGCCGCGCAGACCGGACTATGAGTTTGCTCACGTCACGGTGGTGACTCCATCCGTCATGGACCTGATCCGCGCTGCGTATGCGCAGGATGACATGTGTGTAGCGCTGCTACGGGCTCTAGGGAGCAAGGAGTTTAAATACTCGGACAAGAAATTGTCGGCGCGGTTGCGTGCGAGAATACATCGGTACTCCATCGATGATCGCTTGCTGTACTACAGCACCGACTCGGCGGACACACCACGGGTGGTCGTCCCTCATGACGAGGACCTGACGTATCGCATCCTCTATCAGGCGCATGATACGCCGCTCGGCGGTCATCTCGGTCGTGAGAAGACCTACGGCTCTGTGAGCAATCACTACCAAGCTGTATAAGTGGACAAGCACTTATGTGCGTACTTGCGAGACGTGTCAGCGGGTGAAACCCTGGCTGCGCCTTTGGTGAGCTTGCCAGTCCCCACGGGGTGTTGGCAGTCCATGAGTTTGGACTTTGTGTTTGGCCTGCCGAAGGACTCGGCAGGCAACACGGGCATTGTGGTCTTTGTTGACCGTCTCAGTAAGATGGTCCATCTTGCGGCAGTGCCGGATACTATCGACGGTGTCGGTACAGCTACGCTGTTTATGGATCGTGTGTTCCGCCAACACGGACTCCCAGAGTCGATTGTCTCGGACCGAGACCCGCGCTTCACAGGGAAGTTTTGGGCTACTGTCTTTAAACTGCTTGGCAGTAAGCTGGACATGTCCACAGCGGATTCATCCGCAGACCGATGGCCAAACCGAACGCGCGAATCGCGTTGTGGAGGACATCTCCATAGCATCTGCGCTGAAACGCCGAAGCGTTGGAGCACTATGCTTCCACGCGTTGAGTTTGCATTGAATAATGCTGTGTATGCCTCCACCGGCTACACTCCGTTTTACGTGAACGGGCTGGCTCACCCTCGCGTCCCGTTGACGCCACCACTCTGTGGTTCAGGGCTTGGTGGGGGAGGATTAGCCGACCGGCTTGCTGATGTCAGCCCTACCGCTGTTCGCAAACAGCTTGACGAGATTCTGTCAACGCGTCTTAGTATCCTTCGACACGTGCGTGACGCAATGGCTGAAAGCCAGGATAAGCAAAGGAACAATCTGATGCAAGAGGCAGAGGCAATGTTGAAAGCGTTGAGGTCGGGGACCTGGTTTTATTAAACGCAAAGAACCTACCAACACATGCAGTATCTGCTGTATTCAAGACGAAGCTGCGTCCTTGTTTCATCGGACCGTTCAAGGTCGTGGCCAAGAAGGGCCTAGCGTACACGCTCAACCTTCCAAAGAAGATGCGAACACATCCCGTGTTCTACGTGGGCTTTCTCAAGCGTTACCACGACCCGAGTATGGTGGGCTCTGAAGAGCTGGTACCAAGGGTGCAACAACGCCAAGGCATTGGCAGTTCGAGCGGATCTCGGAGTCGTCACGACGACAGCCCTTCGCCGGCACCCGCAGAGAGGCCAGCCACAGCTCGCCCGCCTCCGGCGCTGCTCGATGAGCAAGGCGAACTCCACTACCATGTGGAACGGCTATTGGAACGACGCCGCCGTAAGGGTCAGTACCAGTATCTGGTGAAGTGGCGAGGGTATCCTCACTCGCAGAACTCGCGGGAGATCGAGGTACCCCTTCGAGCTCAGGTTCTGGCCTTAAGACTGCTGTAACAGCAAGCACGGAATGCTATTGCTATTCATGCAGTTAGAGCGAGTGAAATGCTCAAGCTTATGCTAAAGCGTTTCGCTGTGGCTTCAATGAAGCGAAGGAAACAAGACGCCCGTCTTGGGCGGTTGCCTCGAGGCAACTTGATCACGAAGGTGATGATGAACATATCATCGATATCGTCGGTTTAATAGCCGGGTGGTTAGTGCTCGACGAGCCCACGCAAGTGATTGAGGGTTCAAGCCCACAGACCCTGGCTGATGTGCGGCAGGAGGACATGGTCCTTGGTGCTATTTATATCACGGCTTGGCCGAGTGGTAGGTGCTCGTGGAGCACGCGCTGATGGTTGTGGGTTCGAGCCTCACACCATGCAGCAAGAACAACAACTGTTGTTGGACTTCGTCCGCCCCTTTGTTGTGGGGACTAACGCGGCATTAGCCATTACGCTCCTAGAGCACTGAGTCTCCTGGACCAATTTGGCGTTAGCCATTGCGCTTTTAGAGCACTGAGTTCTACACCTGTGCGTGGCTTGTCGCCGACACGATGAAACACCGACGCCGGGGGCGGCCCGGAATACTCTTCTGCTGAATCACGCGCTGTGTCAGCGGCTCCTGAAGCCGACGCGCGGCGTCTGGCAGCCCCGCTGCATTGGAGCCCGTCTCCGTGGCCACACTACGTGAGGCGTTTGCCACGATGAGTCTAAGACTCACAATGCGGCTTGACATATACCTAGATTGCACTGTCAGTGCATGCGCGGTACGCGCCAGCTCCAGTAGCTTGTGCGCCTCCCCTCTGCGGTTATGCGCTTCGATACCGACCGTCATTGACGCTGGAAGTGCGGCCCTTAGATCATGGATCTACCTGGGGCCCCTCCACAAGCTCGAATTGCTCCCCTCGCGCAACATGAGCGACGTCATATGCTTGATAAGCATGTGCACCATGTTGGTGCGAAGTGGCAACGTTTGCCGATGCGTGTAGCACGCATGAGGCGAAGCGCCCTGCGCGTAAGCACCTCCGCCAGGGCCTCGGGTCGTTTGTGTTTGAAAGAAAACACATTTCCGGATACGACTCGCCGTATCCGGAATCTTGGTGGGGGAGAGTGTAACGGGGTTACACGTAACCTGGATACATTGGTGTGTGTCACACTAAGTGGTGTGACCACATGATAACAGAAAGGAGTTCTCAGTACTCGATAGATAACAAGAGTCAGTACGTGGCTTCAGATCCACGAGTATGCATTTGATTAGGTATTAGTATGGTCGATAGTTAGGGTAAGACATTCGCACCAAGGGCGGCCCTGCCGCCCTTAAGACTAATACATTCAGTTTGGAAAACACACAGTAGAGTTTATATACCTTGGTTAAGGTTCCTATAAGACTCTAGGAGACGGGTACGGATTACCTTTGGTTCTCACCTGTTCTTTGTATAAGAACGAAGGTCATAGACCTTAACGCTTCCTCAAGCAAAGATCTACGGCAGCCCCGCTAGGAGCTCTCCTTGACTTCGTCAAATGTTCTGATGCTCGGTGTTCCAACACCAATCCGCATCCTTCTTAAGGAGATTGGACAATGGCCTTGCCATCTCCGCGTAGTTCCCGCTATACTTGTGCAAGTAATTGGCGAGGCCAAGCCACTTGCGTAAGTCCTTTTTGTTCTTTGGGACCGGCCAGTCAACAATGGTCTTGACCTTAGCGGGATCCGCACGAAGGCCACGCTTCCCAATGAAGCACCCTAGGAAGGGAGTCTCTTCGGCTCCGAAGATACACTTGTCCGCATTGGCGTACAACTTGTTAGTGCGCATGCACTCGAGCACCGCTCGCAAATGGACAATGTGGTTCTCCACGTCCGTCTTACCGTGCTCCGCACGACTGTGGATGAAGATATCATCAAAGTATGTCTGTGCATACGCCCGATGGGGCCTGAACAACTGTGTCACCAGACGATTGAACGTTGCAGGCGCGTTCGAGAGCCCTTGGGCATCACCAGCCACTCCAAGAGCATGCCGCTCGGAGTGCTGACCGCTGTCAGCGGAATATCGCTTGCTCGCATGAGCAACTGATAGTAACCATCGACAAAGTCGAGCGCACTGTACATCGTACATCCAACCATGTTGTTCTGCAACACATCCTTCCTAGGAATAGGCGTTTGCGCCGGAATGGTGGCAGCGTTGAGCTTGTTGAAAGCATGAACGATACGCCACTTGCCATTAGGCTTTCTGACACAGAATGTTGGCGTGGAGTGCGGAGAGTTGCTCTCGCGAACTATTCCCGCCTCGTGCTTCGCACGGAAGAAAGTGTCAATGACGTCACACTACTCCTTTGGCAAAGGCCACTGCCTAGTGACGCAGTATTTGGTTCCGGGAACCAGGTCAATCTCATGACGCACGCCTCGATCAGGAGGTAAGCCTGAAGGCGGGTCTTTTGAGACCACATCTTGGTATTCCTTTACCAAAGGATAGAACGGATCCGAGGGATCTTGCAGGATCGCTGATCCACACCGCGCAGTGAGAGCCTTCTTCGTGCCCTCCAGGACAGCGTCATCAAGAAGCGACGAGGAGTTAATCTCCTCTTCTGGTCGAATAATGACCACCTCGGCGAGGTCTCCTGCCCGCAGGCCGTCGCCAAACTCGGCGAGGGACATCTCGTCCAGCTGTAACTGAGCACTTAAGTTTGGAATGGAGTCGAGGCTGATGTCGCCCTCTACCTCCCCCGTCACTCCATCCACAACAGTGTATAGCTGTTCGCTATCGTCTGGTACAGACACACCTTGTAAGAAGAATGACGCTTGGCGTCTGGCCGCTTGAACTCTGCGGCGCTCGTCTCGAAGCGACAATCGCACTCACGCCCAGGGCGTCATCAGGCGTGTCCACCTCGTCTTGCTCTGACAGAGCCTCGATGTCTGCATCGACATTCGATTATGTATTGCTATACCCGCAGTCTTCAACCAGTGGTTGATGTGCCACTCCACACGCATTAGGGCCACGCTCAGAATGCCTCGGTTGAGAACCGACTACGCCGTTATCGGCACACAGCAGTACATCGTCGTTCCGACGGACACCGCTCAGCTGGTTACGCGCCGCTCCGCGCACATCAGGAGGGCCGTGCCCCCGATGCCTCGGCGTAGTGCCGACCATGCGAACAGCATACAGCGATGACTCATCGCTCAGTGGTATACGTGCCACTCCACGTTCAGCCCGTGAGCATTGCTCGGGACTCGTGTCCATTACACCATCGATGTCCACTAACTCGGACATGCCGATGTCCAGCACATTGACCGACTCGGTCCAGTGCTCGCGCCAATAGCGCTTCTGCTTCTTAGCGGAGGTGGGTTCATGACTCGCCAAAGCTCCGCTAGGGGAAGAGCGCGTTGCGCCTAAGGTCTTCGACCTCCAATCAATCCATGGTTCGTGGCGTCCGAGCCACGCCAGGCCAAGGGTGAGGTCGTACCTCGAATCCAGGTCCAAGACCAAACAGCGTTCCACGCTATCGAAGTCCAGGAACTCCACGCCCAGGTCCACAAGGACCTTGGGCACCGTGACACGGGTCCCCGTCGCTAAGCGAACAGTGACGATGTCACGCCCACGCGCTTCCAGCGCCTCAGCATATTGCTAACTTCCATCCACCGTTGAGCGTCGACAATAATTGCCCGACGCCCCCGAATGATTGGTTAAAAAAATTCAGGTGGAGCTGCACTTCAGTGGTGAATCCTCGGGCCGGCTCGTGTGGTGGCGTGCTCGTGGACTGTGTGGTGGCCGTGCTCGTGGATTGTGTGGTGGTCGTGCTCGTGGATTGTGTGGTGGTCGTGCTGGTGGACGGTGTGGTGGTCATGCTCGTGGATTGTGTGGTGGCTGTGCTGGTGGGCGAGCGCCTTTGCCATCCAGCATCATCCAGAAGGTAAGAGGAGCAATACAAAGTGTTGATAATTGAAATTAACTGCTTGATAGCTGTGGAAAAGATTATGGAGCCTGGTCTGCATCTGTCGAAGAAAATCGAATACGCGGTAGCAATCGACATTCTGCTCGCTGTTGTTCGTTCAGCTCACTGCATGCCTTGACAATTCCAGTAAGTTTTTCAGACCTACGACGCTGTGTTTGGCATTGGTAAAACTGTCTACTAACACCGCATCGCGCCTTCTCGCCATGTCTTTGAGTGAAGCAATCCATTGTGTTCTGGCGGCTTCTTGTGACAGAGTTGGCATTGACGGAATACTGCTTAGATCAGCCACACAAGCTACAATTTCAAGTGCCCATTTGAGGAGCTCGTCTTGGCAGAGAAGAAGCTGTGGTAGCGTAGAGTGTACACGTTGAAGCTCTTGATGAAGATGTGTTGGGAGGCAACCTCAAGTGTATCACGGTAGTACATAAGCAGTGTGGCGGCAAGGCAATCGGCAAATCCCTTTGGCGCAACTCTCGCAAAGTGTAGAAGGCGGAGGTTTTGTGCAAATTCACTGACTCTTGCAAATATCTGATGCGGCTTTTTGTCAAAGCAGGATAACGTTGAAGGGTGTCCTGCATGTTTCGTGTCAGCCAAGGACCTTAGCAACATTTTGATCGCTCGCTGATGTGGGCGAGATATACTCGAGCAGCGCTGCAAATCCGTCCATCGACCAAAGACCTCGGTGCGCCGAGTCGGACAAGTTAACGGTTGGGTTGGAGCTGGCATTTGCCGCTCCTCCACGTCGGGCCGAGTGAGACTGTAGGTATTTCGTCAGTCTAGATTGCATGCCATACTCATACAAAGGCTTCAGCAATTTGTTGATGTATGCTGCTACGTGAGAATCGGTATTAGTTTCTGTTACTTGTGAAAACACTCTGGGTGAGGCGTTGTAGGGATCCACAACTAACTGTGATGCTAATGTGTGAAAAGGACCAACACTCCAGCAAACCGGAGAGCAGAAAATCGAAATACTTTGCTGTTGTCGAACTTTGCTGTTGTGGATAAAATACGTCAATATCGTTGTGAGCAAACAATTAAATGAAACAATACAAGCACATACCGAGTTGGAGTGCACGTGGCGCTCTGGTGAACTGATTGAACGGGCAGACGGCTGACCGACGGGTCGGGCAGAAGCTAGAAGGACGAGCGAAGGTTGACAGTGAACATAGGGCCATCGTTGGTGAAGTACGACAAGTGGACGGGGAGGAAGACTTGCTTCCAAGTCTGCCGACGGTTGCGTTGTAAGGGCGGTGCCAGCGTGCACGTCGTGCCCAAGTGACTAGGCAGGCGTTGCTGCGATCTTGTGAGGAAAGGAGCCAACAGCGGGCACTGTGTCATAGTTGACTTAGTTAGTTTGTACGGAAATAAAGTAGGTGTCGCTACCAGTTGTGTACGCACCGGCGCAGTGACCACCGCTTGGGCATTGCCGGCCAGACGGGCTTTGGATCGTAATTGGCACTGTGTCGACCAACCCCGGCGTGCAGGGGAAAGGGAAGACACGTTGCATGGTGGTCATATAGGGGCGTTTGTTTGGAAACGAGTGAATATACGAACGACGTACGAGTATGACGCGAACTGGGACGACTCCGACGACTCTGACGACAGGAACACCCGGAATGATGACAAGATCGATGACTGGTGTAAGATTGCCAGCAGATGATTTGAGTACGGCGACAGCTCCACCAGCGAGTACGGCCTCAGCACCGACGACGAGGACGACGGTGCCGGCTCAGATTGGCACAGCACGGACGGGAATAGCGCCGCTCGCTACTTCCGCCATGACTGGTGCGGGCAATGGACAGACGAGCTCAGCGATGGCGTCGACAGTTCAGATCCCCAGGCAGACGACAATAACCACGAGTACGAGTGGGCCATCGGTGGCATCCACCAGCATCTCGATGGGCGCCAACCCAACGACAACGAGTGGACCGCCTGCATCTACGAATGATGATGCATTGACGACGATGTTGCAGCAACTGCTGGCGACTGTAGGCCAGATTGGGCTTCGCTTGACCAACCTAGAAGCAGCGAGGACTACGGCAACACTGCAGCAAGCCAACGAGGTTGTAGCAGCCCAAGCAGCCCGAGTTGAGCAACAGAGGACGGTGGCTAACGAGGTTTCTGACACGGTGACTACAACGACATCCACGGTGACGAGGCCAGCGGAGCCACAGATGAGTGATGCAGAGAGGTCAGCCCCAGTACCGGAGCCGACGCAGCAGCAACAGCAGATGATGACGGTGGCAGAACAGCCAGCAGTAGCACCAACTCCGGCGACAGCAACAGCACCACCAGCTCCGGTGGCAGCAGCAGCTCCAGCCAGGACGGCGAATTCGAGGAATGCACGGCGTAGGAGGGCACACAGTCTGCCCGATGATCCGAGCAGCAGTTCGAGTGATGATGACTGTAGGACGAGTGATGATGATCAACGACGTCGACGTGAAAGGCGACGATGGAGACGAGTGAGTGAGGCCCCAGAAGACATTCAACGGCGAACCCGCAAGAAGAACGCTAAAGAGTTGGATTTACAGTCGTTCAAACCCACTGCAGGAGGTGTTCGCGTGGAAACGCGGATAGCTAAAGTCGATCTAGCAGTAGAAGGTGCTTGTATTTCAGGCCGCGGTGTGTGGAGCGACAAAGAGCTTTACTACGTTGTGGGCTACAAACTTGATGAGGATGCAGCCAAACACTGGGTGCAGATCAACAAGGAACTGCCAGAAGAGGAACGGACGCGGACCAAACTGAAGGAGGCCCTTGTGAGGCGGTACGGCGAACGACCCGACCTCGCGCTTGCAGAATGGCGAGTGATGCAACGAATGATGGAGCCTGGTGAATCATACGCTGACTTCGCTTCAGGACTGCGTGATGCTGCGGGTCAGAACCCGGTGAGAGAGGAAACACTGCTTGGTCAATTTTACCGAGACCTGCCGAATATGACGCGGCAGCTGGTGCAGTTTCCACCGACGCCGACAACCCTGGGAGAAGCTGTGGACAACAAGGCCACCAAGATCAACGGACCTAACTACAACATTGCCAAGGGCATGCGCAACAATGAACAGCCATGGGTCACAGGCACGACGCAATCGGCGATAAGAATGGATGGAATGTCGGGGTATATGCGCGTGATACCGGGCATAGGCAGCGTTTCAACAGAAGATGTCGGTGATTCAGTGATGTACGTTGAGGAAGCGGCAGAGCATGCCTACTTCACCAATCCGCAGGGCATGTTGAACGAGGTCACCATTGTTTGGGTGCGGCCTGCTGGACGTGTGTGAAATGAATGGCAAATACTGGCAGCTGACGAAGAAGGAGAAAGGACGCAAGAAGGTGGCGCACGAGCAAAAGGCGTCGAGCAAGCGGCACTCCGGAAAGGCCGGAAAGAAGGCCAAAGTGATGAAAGTAGTACGAGTCGACCAGCGATGAATCGGACGCTCCACCCCCACCGAAGCATAAGAAACGTAAGGCAGCCGTTCGGAAAGCAGCAGCGACGGTAGCACCAGTGAAGACCGAGCAGCAGCCGGAGCAGCAGTATCACCGGTCACCGACAACTGAGCCCAGATGCTACGCGTGTGGAGGAAGTGGACATTACGCGAGACAGTGTCCAGGTGATGCGGCAAGGGCGCGCAACGAGGCATACCTGGCCACGCGTGCGGCAAACCCAATGCCACCAACGGGAAACGAGCAGCGGACGTAGTCAGGGGATTACCACGTCCGCGGCAGCACTTGATTCCCCGGCGGGCGAAAATGAGTGAGGATGGCGTGCGGGATGCAACCGACGCAGTCCTTCCCAAGCGAACTGATGATGATGATGATGATGATGATGATGATGATGGTGATGATGATGGTGATGATGATGATGATGATGATGATGATGATGATGATGATGGCCGACAGACGATCGACGGTGTAACTGGCAGGCGTTCTGGCTTGGTGGGAGCGACGGCGACGGCTTCGGATGACCGCAACCCGCTTCGGGACGAGAGCACGACGCCTGTTGTGCTGGCGGCTCGGGCACGACTCGCAGGCGAGTTGGCGGGACGAGATGATGAGCGCGCGCAGCGGTATGTAGGCGCTTCATGGCTACTCTGACTGCCTTTGTAGCCGTCCGCACCTTCGCGATACTGCCCAGCTTCGTGAGCGTCTCCACGCCAAGCTCGTCGCCTACCAGCTCGTCTTCGCTGGTCGATACTGGGGCTTCTCGTTCATCCACGCTCTCTCGGTCATCACCTTCGTTCATCGGGGCGTCTCCTCCTTCCTCAGTTCGACCATCATCTCGTGGTTCCACACCACATCCGCCTTCCTCAGTCAGACGCACATCGTTCGCTGCTGCCGCGCCGGTATCGCTCGCCGGGTCGCCGCCTTCCTCAGTCACTGGCCGCCGCCAACCTTCATTTTGTTCTGGTCGCCGATAGCGCAGCTCCTTCATCGCCGGACGCACAGTGGCGTCGGCGAGCGAAAGCCACAGCGACCGATGAAGTGAGTGCAGCAACAGCAGCAGCACTGGATGCTGAGCAGCACGCGAAACGACAGCAGAAGGCGGACGATGCCCGCGCAGAATTTGGCGCAGCGACGGCAACTGCAAGTGGATTATGTACGAGTCCGAGATGAACGCGCGTGTGTACGCTTAGTCCAGCGGCCTGCGACAACGACGACTTCAGCGACTACAAGTACGGCGACGACGACTAGTGTGACTGCTGATGACGGTCTGCCGACAGCGGTGATACAAGTAGATGGTGAGCAGCTCGAGGTGAAGCTCGACAGTGGAGCCAGACCTTCGATAGCTGGTACGGACTGGATGATGAGAGGTGAACGGCAGCGGCGTCGAGCTCCTGTAGACCACGTAGAAGGCATTGGCGGCTTCCTGCTGGATGTGCTCGGCGTGTGGACGTTCAACCTACGCAACACGTTTGGACAGATGATCGAAGTGAGTGCGTGCATTGGCGACGGCTGTACCGACGAGTTCCTGATTGGCGTGGACTTCATGCGGCAACACAAGTCAAACTTGGACTTCGACCACAACGAGGTGCGCTACTTCGACAAGGACGTGATGATGGTGATACCGTTCCAAACGGAGGGCGTGGATGGTGCGAGAGTGGCTCCTGTACGATTGGCACGGCGTGCACAACTTGTACGAAGTGCAGTAACCCCGGTTGAGGTGGCGATTACAGCACCAGACAACAAAGAAGGTGTCTTCGTACCGGCGCGAAGCAGCGGCATGGTGTTGTTGGCAGCCACCGTGACGAAAGCGAAGGGCGGCAATGCGCTCGTGACACGAAGTGCTCTCGAAAATTTGGCTGTGACAAACTGCCGTCACTTTGGATGACCGAATATTTACTATGGAGATTTTGGATGTTGTGGATGCAGTGGCCTGGCTGTACCCGTGCGACATGGAGTGACGTGTGGGATGGGGTTGATTCCTGGAAGGATTTCACGCCTGAATGCAGATGGGCCCAAACTAGCCAGAAATACGAACCGTGGACGTGCACACCCAGGATTTCATGAAGTATTACGTCTGCCTCTGGACTTTCCCTTACGATGAGTGCCTAAAGCTTGGCGGAAAGTGCTCCTGGAGAACGTATCCCAGGATGCACATCATCTTGCTGTATTTCAGAGCGACTTACGACTTTGAATCCAGAATAACACCTCCCCCACTACCCATGATTGTGCGCAGGAGGCCTATTAGCCACCACGCACCCATTACTATGGAGACTTGATCACGACTACGAAGTGGAATCCAGAATACAAGTGCAGGAAACCAGAATTACAAGACATGTCGTCAGGATATCAAAACCTGTCGTCAGAATTTACATGTCCCTGGATTACACCTGTGAAAACTGTGGAACCCACAAGCATCTCGCCACTTTTAATAGTGAACTCAAGTATCTACAACACCAAGCCTCCTGAAACTGCTCAAGTGTCCTGAATATCAAAGTGAATTCAGAGACCAAGAGAGCCAGTGTCATCAAGTGAAACGTAACGGTGCCATCAAGTGAAACGCAAGTTGAACTACAGCCGAAGTGTCGAGTCGACATGGCGAGTCAACACTTTTGGAGAGATTTCGAAGGAAGCTGTACCCAGTATCAAGAACATACTCAAGAGAAGACATTTGCACCAAGACATAGTGAAACCAAGATATTTTGACCTGATTTGTACCCAGAAGGATAGGAGATAGCCTAGCCTTTAAACCTATAACAGAGTTTGTTTTTCCCCGTAGCGCGCAAGTGGAATCGGTTTAGCTTGCCGAAGATACGTTCCGGGAGTCCCGAGACTGCGACCGCGACACACTAAGGGCACTTCGACCAGGACGGATCGTCTGTGGCAACTCCACCTACTCAAGTCCAATTAGGTGGTGACCAGAGGCGCTCCGAGCGGACTGGGTTGACCCACCTATTCCATATCCTAGTTGGGTCGCTGGTTTACTGGTGTTTTGCCCATTTCATATTACGATTGAGGTTCTGGGTGACTGATTAGCAGTTGTCCGCTGAAACTTGTAGTACTAACTGCTGTGTGGATCGATTGACTACGAATTCTGATTGTTTCCCCTGAATTCAGGGGTGGTGCGCGTATTGTACGAGTATTGAGGTTGACTAGGCGTCTGAATATAAGACTCGGTTGAGCCTAGATTAGCGACCCACCGTCCGAGGGTCGAAAAGAATAAGTGACGGCTAGTTGTAGTGTATATACTCTGTATTTGTTGGTTTATTTTGGGTTCTAGGGTACATATTGGGAAAGTGTATTTCAGGGACCCGAATTCTAAGTACCGAATTCTGGAGCACTGACATTCTGGATCTTTAATATTCAGAGGTGTTGGTAATCTGGGAGTTGGTATTCAAAGGGGTTACATTCAGGTTGATTTCAGCTTGGATTCGCTAACCTGCCTTGTGTCGTTCTGGTTACATCCTGTGGTGGGCGTACATCCAGTACTACTTCTGAGGCAACACTGTTCAAGAACACCGATGAAGTGCCGTTCCGTTGAAGATAAACGAGCCCATAGGGATACACAAGGTACTCACGCCACCAAGAACCCAGGAGTCTCTCGCTTCGCGGCGGATATTTCTGGAGGACTTGTCGACCCTCAGGCTTACGCTCTGTTCCAGAGTGTAATTTTGGTCCACGCTATACACCCCTGGGCGGTAAAAGTTCAACCGACTTCGCCACACTCGTGTCGGCGATCAAATACAAGGCGGTCGAGTGAAGCTTCCTGCGAAGACTGAATTGGGCACGTAGATACCCATCGACGCAGACATGAAGGTGCTGATGAATGGTGCGTTGAAGCGGAAGAACCTGGACGAGTGGTTGAGCACGTTGGGCGACGTGAACACCCCGCTCTACAAGGAGGATGAAGTGCGTATTAATAACAAGGACCCGGAAGTGAGAGCGATGCTGCTCAAGCTGTTGACAGCGTATCGTGAAGTAGCCTCGAGTAATGGCGATTGCCCACCGGTGACTAGTTTGGACGTGCAACACCACATCGACACGGAACTGCAGCCCCAATAATGCAGAGACGGCGACGACAAGCGCAGACAGAGGACGTGATTGTTGAGACTAATGTGGTGCAGATGCTTGGTGCTGGCGTGATTCAAGAAGGCAACGGAGCATGGGGCTTTCCGGTGGTGCTTGTCCGCAAAAAGGATGGTGAAGTGCGGTTTTGCGTGGATTATAGAGCGCTAAACAAAGTAACTAAAAAGGATGTGTACCCTCTTCCCCGATTCGGTGAGACTTTGGAAGCGTTGGGCGGCGCGAAGCTGTTCACCACGCTAGACTTGAGGTCCGGGTACTGGCAAATTGGAGTAACACCAGAAGATCGCGATAAGACAGCGTTCATTACGAAGCAGGGACTGTACAGATTCGTCCGGATGCCGTTTGGCCTGATGAATGCTCCCTCGACCTTCCAGCTCATGATGAATGGAGTGCTCCGAGGATTGACTTGGCTCACTTGCTTAGTGTACCTCGATGACATAGTGGTGTACACGAATGGTAGCATGGAGCAACACATTGTTGAGGTGGCGACTGTACTAGAGCGATTGTCAGCTGCAGGGCTGACACTGAAACTGAAGAAGTGCGTGTTTGCAGCTAAATCGATGGAATATCTTGGGCACGAGCTGAGCCAAGATGGTGTACGACCGGTAGCGAGGTTGATCACGGCTGTATGTGAGTTTCCACGACCGTGTAACCCAGTCGAAGTGAAGCGCTTTGTGCATTTGGCGGGGTACTATAGGAAATTCATTGAGGCCTTTGGATCGATCATGCAGCCAATGACTCGACTGCTGAAGAAAGACTGTGAATGGGAGTGGACTGAAGAGCAGGAGTTTGCTTTTGGGCGTGTGAAAGCAGCGCTCACGACAAAACCATTGCTCATCTACCCAGATTTCACCCTGTCGTTCAGGATGGTGACAGACGCTAGCAAAGTAGGGTTCGGCGCGTGCCTCATGAAAGATCAAGGACGCGGTTGGCAGCCTATCGCTTTCAAAAGCAAGGTGAACAGCAGTGCAGAGTCGAATTATTCGATCACGGAGTTAGAATGTTTGGCGGTGATATGGGCAGTCAAGTTGTTTAGTCCTTACCTGTATGGACGAACGTTCAGCATTGTGACAGACCACTCCGCGCTAAAGTGGCTGATGACGAGACCAAACCTCGCGGGCAGACTTCACAGGTGGTCCCTAACATTGCAGGAGTACGAGTTTGTGATCGAGTACAGACCTGGGCAACGAATGTGGTGGCGGATGCTCTCTCACGAGCACCAGCTGCAGTGATGGCAGCAACTGGGCGGAAACGAGCGACAGCACGGTCAGGACATGCGGCGACAGCAGCGACAGCAACTGATCCTGTACAGCACGTTTAACGATGAGAACGAGCGACTGCAGCAGCAGAACGCGAGAGCAAAACTGAAGACGACGACCCAGCTGAATGGGCGGCGGCTAGAATGAGCGGCAGCGAAGATGAAGCAGCAGCGACTACACCTTTCCCGGCGACAGTAGTAGGGACGCGGTTGGGAACACTACGCACAGATGATGGTGATCGGACGGTAGATAAGATGCAGCGACCCGCGACTGGGCCTCTGACACGTGGTGCGAAAAGACGCCTAGAAGCAATGACGGGAGCGGCAGAAGGTGATGTGATTCAGCGTGCAGGAGACGCGGACGCAGCGAAGGAGCCCGCGACAGCAATGGCGACTTCTCCAGCGACAGCAGCCACGACTCCTACGGCGGCGGCGACAGCGACTTCGACGCCGACAGTAACAGCCCCGAGGCAGACGACGATGATGACGGAGGTGTCGGCAACGAGCTCCACGCAGCAGCGAAACGAACGGCCGCGACAATCACAGAAGAAACCAGCCCGATCGGCGACGAGCGAGTTCGAGAAGCATGGTGGTGATGGCAGTAAGGACGGAGGTGCAGCAGGACGGACTACGACGACCAGCAGTGCAGCAGCGGCGACTCCGGCATCGCGAAGCCGTACGGCGATGCGGGACCCGGCAAACGAACGAAGCAGTGGACGGCAACGAAGCACTGCTGAAAAACGGCCCCCTGTTGACGCGATCGTAACGGTCGATGCAGGACGCACGCAACGCAAGCGAAGTGATGACGCAGCGGAGCGATCTGGTGAAAGTGCACTCGGCAAGCGACGACGTGAACATGGTGAACGACGTGTGAGCTGGGCAGAACCGGAGGCGACGACTGAACGAGGACGACCAGTGAAGTCGAAGGCAACACTGAGGCGGCGGAACGCGACGAAAGGCAGAGGTGTTGATGTGAACGATGTGGGCTGTGCAGTGATGGCTACACCCGACGCGGATGATGATGATGAACAGATCCCGGTGCACAAGACGACGCTGCAGCTTAGTGATGATGAGATCGTTGCATCGCAGAGACGCAGTAAGTTAGTGCAGAAATTGCTCAAGGATGGCATGTACCAGGGCATGAAGGTGGCAACGACGTACGGATTGGTGACTGTCGAGACGAGTCGTGGACGACGAGTGATATTACCGCCAGCGTTGTGGCCGGTAGTATTCAAGGAGACGCATGGATCAGTGCGGACAAGACATCTGCGTTGTAACGGGCTATGGCTTTACCGTCACTAGCTTACATGTAGCGATGAGGAAGCTCGTAATAAGAAAGACAGACCTAACTCTCGGTAAAATAGACTCTGATATAATTTAGGAACAGGGCGGGAGCCCTAGAGCTCTGAGAACCACTCATATGCAGGTCGACTCCTGATTGGCTATAATGTTTGCCTTTTTAGCCAATCAGAGAGTGACAACACAGCACGCGCTAGCCGCGTGCTTTTGTACCTACTTTTGTATATAAGACCTACCTACTTATGTAATTGGGGAGGGCCCTTTATATCCCCCCTTTTTTAAGTTGCGCTTACACAACCTAAGCGCGAGAATCTTATTCTGTCAATCATGGAGATGGCCAACGGTGAGAACGTTGAGTGCTCCTGCGAAGCGCAGGAGCCCCACAATTCCGCCGAGCAGACCGGAGCACGGTAACAGACAGCGACGATGGACTCGCAGACACGTACGGACACTTCGCGCACGGACTCTTCGACGACGGCGACGTCGTCGGCGCCGGTGAGGGACTTGACACGCCGTCCGCGTGTTATGGACGTCGAGATCCGAGCGTGGGACTTGTATGACTTGTCCGGGGCGACTAACCCGGACACCCTGAACGCCATAAAGAACCTCTTTCGCCGATTTCGTGGATTGTGACAGAAGGGCATCGAGGGCGTCGAGTACGGGGCGCTGCAAGAGTCGAGGTGCGCCTTCATCAAACGCTGGAACCTGATGAAGCGGTCGGGTGAGGACTTCATCGCTTGGCTGGAACGTCGGGAGGGCATCGTCGCTGGGCACTCGCTCAGCGAGCTGCGAAGCAAGGTCTGCGGCCTCACTTACGTTCGACTTCGATCGCATGTGCTACGTGCGCGTCGCCGAGGGCTGTGAAACGTGCGCCGGGCCACGCCCGACGGAGGAGGACTGGAACCAGCACGTCGCCGAGCGTCCACTTGGGTCTGCGGAGAACGACTGGGTCCAGCGCTACAGGCGAGCTCTCTCCGAGGCATCTCGATCGACTACCACCGCCGGGGCAACCCGACGGCGTTCGCTGCGGAGCCGATCTCCGCTGCCAGGGCGGGCGATGGTCGCGCGGATCGTCGTTCTCGGTCGCGTTCGCGCGGCCGTTCAAGATGGCGTTCCACTTCGCCGGCGCGAGGTCGTCGCTCAAGATCGTGGTCACGGACGACCTGGGCAGATTCTCGGAGTCAACAGGCGACTCATACTCGCGGACCACGTCTGGAACGTCGCGTAGAAGGTTGGCGCGGGGCTCCCACGTATCGTCCCCGGGAGGGAACCCAAGCCATCGGACCCTATATCGACGAGCAGCCGGGACCGTCAGGCTGGCGTGAAGGCGGCTCTACGCGCGAGGAGGATCCTCGTGCTCCACGATGCGATTCACAATCCAGCGGATATCCCCAGCAGCGTCGACAATTGGAGGAGGACCGTCGCGCCGGTAGCGCTCGGGTTGTGGTTGGCCTCAGCGACGATGTGGTGGAGAACCACAATTGGGACTCGCTGCACGAGGGGGATGCTGCTGTGCAGCTGTCGACGGAGGCTGCCCAGACTGCGACTGCTCTCCGGCAGTCAAATCGGGAGTTGCTGGAGCGTGTACGGGTGCTGGAGCGCGCGGTTCACGGTCAAGCGCAGACGGGGACACAGCCGCGCGCGCCTGGGACGACTGGTGCGATGGCGCGCGGCGGGAGGGACGTTCGACGTACGCGGCCGCACCGGCTCAGGAATCGTAGCGGGGTGGTATTTCTTGAGCGAGCCGCCCGACGTAGAATGTCGGGTGTAGCCGTAGTGTCGTCGGAATGTCTAGCGTATAGGCGTCGCCCAGCACTTTTGTAATCTTGAATGGCCCAATAAAGCGCGGCGCGAGTTTGTTCGCGCCGAGGTTGGTAATCGCAGAGTTCCTTATGCCGTCTGTCGACAGGAGAACTCGCTCTCCTGTCGTGAGGGAGGTGGTGTTCTTCCTGCCACGCTTGTCGGCGCTCTCTTTCTGCTTATTGACGGCAGACTGGAGGGTGTCACGAACGAATCGCGTCAGGGCTTGGCGGTGGAGGACAAACTCGGACACCTTGGACTCACCGATGGGTCGCGCCGACTCCTTCGGCGCGTAGTTCGCTGTGACGTCACTACCAGCGCGCGTCGGACTAGCTCCCGGGGTAATCAGCGTGCGTTCGGCCCATGACGAGACATCTGACGCCGTGTTGGGCGGCATCGCAAGAGGCTTCTTCGTTTGCGCGCGCGTGATCGCGTTGAGCGTCGCTGACTTGGGAGCTGCACTCGATACTGTCGGTGAGGCGACGGCCGACGGCTTTTCGACTTCCTCCCCCACCAGAGTGGAGCTACGTAGCGCCGTGGGATGGCCCACGGCGAGGAGAGCCGGAACGCGTGGGTGCCGCGCGGTGTTGACGAAGAAAGGAGTTAGTCCGGTGGACGCGTGTTCGGCGTTGTTCACCGCGAACTCGGCCAACGGGAGGAAGGAACTCCAGTTGGTGAACGACGTGGCGTAGCTTCGAAGTACGTCTTCGAAGACCCGGTTAACTCGCTCGGTCTGGCCGTCCGTCTCCGGGTGTGCAGCAGTGGACATCATCAGCTTCGTGCCGAGCAGCTCGAAGAGTTTGGTCCAGAAGGCGGCCGTGAAGCGAGGATCACGGTCGGAGACGATGGATTCAGGCAGTCCGTGGTGACGGAAGACATGGTCGACGTAGTGCACCGCGGACTCTTCCGCGGTGGTCTCAAGGTGAACGGGCACAAAGTGGACCATTTTACTGAATCGATCGACGAAGACGAGGACGCCCGTCCGGCATTCGGGGTCGGGCGGCAGACCGAAGACAAATTCCATTGAGACTGACTTCCACAACTCAGTGGCAATTGGGAGTGGGCGTAAAGGCGCCTGCGACGACGGGGGAAGGCTTGACACGTTGGCAAATCTCGCAGGTGCGCACACATTTGCGTACCCATCTGTACAAGTGGGGCCAGTAGAAATCGCGGGACACGGCCGTGAATGTCTTCTCGCGGCCGAGGTGTCCGCCGACGGGGGCGTCGTGGAACTCGTGGATGATCCGCGAGCGCAAATCGGGGTCATTGGGGATCACTATCCGGGGAGCGTCGTACTGGTCGATGCTGTACGTCGGCAACTCGTCATCGAGTTGATATCGACGAACCTGGTTGCGAGATGACCATGAGAAAGCTCCCAGTGTGGCATCGCTGGGAGATCAAAGGTGCTGCTTGATCTTCGACTAGATGGGATCATGTTCATAGGCAGCAGCGATCCCGTCCCGGAGCGACAGCACTGGGGTGACGCTGGTCAGGTTCAAGCCCAACGTAACGCACGTGGCGCACTGCTCTTCGTCCTCGTCGACATCTTGAGACGGCAACGCGCCACGAGGGTCGTAATCAGGGCGACGCGACAGAGCGTCGGCGAGGATGTTGTTCTTGCCGGGTTTGTAGTGGACTACGAAGTTGTACTCCGAAAAGAACGACAGCCAACGCGCCATGTTCGCAGCGATGCGTGGTCCGTGTAAACGGCGAAAGTATGTTCCCCCAACAAGTACACCCTGAACTTAGTCAGGGCGTAGCGCCTGCCAGGAGTTCCTTGTCGTGAACGGGATAGTTCCGTTCCGCGGGCTTCATCTGGCGTGATTGATAGCTGACAACGCGCTCCCGACCATCGTCGTCAAACTGCATCAACGCGCACCCAATCGCGAAGTCGCTGGCATCGCATACGACATGGAACGGCTTGGACTCGTCGGGCAGCATCAAGATTGGCGCAGCCGCCAAGCTCTTCTTCACCAGGTCGAAAGCTTCCTGGTGCTCGAGACGCCACGACCACGCGGCGTCTTTCTTCAGTAGCGACGAGAGCGGCTGGATCAAGCCGGCGTAATTCTTGGTGTACTTGTGGAGGTAGCTCGCAAGACCCAGTCATTGACGGAGTTCGGTTGGATCTGAAGGAACCGGCCACGCGCAGATGGACGAGATCTTCTCCGGATCAGCCCGGACGCCATTCTTGCTCACGAACAGCCAAGCACCGGTATTTCCGGTGCGCAGAAGACGCATTTCTTCAAGTTCGCGTACGGCTTCGCCTCCCGTATCACCTGAAACACTTGCTTCAGGTGTCGTGAGTGGACTTCCACGGCGCTAAGGCCCCCTCAGCGCGACTGTGTACGAAAATGTCGTCGAAGTAACTCGGCGCGAAGTCGCGCAGAGGCCGCAGCACGTGGGAAACCATACGATTGAAGGTGGCGGGCGCGTTCTTGAGACCCTGGGGCATCACGAGCCATTCCCACAGCATTCCGCTTGGAGTACTTACAGCCGTGAGGGGAACGTCATCCGACCTCATCAAGATCTGATAGAAGCCGTCTGTCAGGTCGATGGCGCTGTAGATCACGCTGCCAGACATGGAGTCGAGGATCATATCCTTGCGCAGGATCGGAGCTGCGCTGGGATGGTGGCGTCATTCAGTTTGTTGAAGGCGTGGACAATGCGCCAGCTGCCGGTCGCCTTCTTGACACAGAAGGTGGGGCTCGAGTGAGGAGAGATGCTCTCGCGAACGTGTCCGGCTTGGCGACGACTCTCGAAGAAGTCGTCGATGGCTTTGACCTGATCTCGCGGCAGCGGCCACTGCCGCGTCACGCAGTACTTTGTCCCCGGCGTGAGATCAATTTCGTGGCGTACTCCGCGGTCAGCGGGCAGTTCCGCGGGGATCTTGTCGGGGAATACGTCCTCGTCCTCGCGTGCGAGGTTGTACACGGGATTCGAAGACGCCTTCTATGACTCCCAAGACTGCGCGGCGAAGCGTTCCTCGCGCGCCGACTTCGGTTCGGCGTGTTTGGGGCGCGAGAGCTCTTCGCGGTCGCTGACAGTGTGAAGCTCCTCATCACGTGTGGTGATGAGGCAAACTTGCTCGACCTCGCCACGTTTGAGGTCGCGGGGGAAGTTCTTCCAGGAGAGGCCTGAGAGACGCGTAATTGAAGAGGCTTCACACGGTGGGTTAGCGACTTCGACTACGCGCTGTCGATGAGGGGCACCGTCTACGTATCCCACCACGGATACTGACTCCGTGGTGAGTGGAGCGTCTGGAATGGGGCGTCGTGCCTTCAGACGACGGCGCTGCTTGGTCTTCTTCTTCTTGCGCTCACCGCGCGTGGACGCGGAGAGTATGGAGCTGTCGCTGGACGATGCTTCGGACGAGGAATCACCCCCTCCAGGTGCGAGATGCCATGTCCATCCGCACCGACAGTGCGCGGGTGAACCGCGCGAACGCGTGCACATCGGAAAGCGGAAGCGACACGTGCTCGACCGCGGTCACTTGCTGTGGTGAGAACCCATGCTCGACCACCATTTCCTTGTGCGGCGGGAACCCATGCTCGACCGCCAGGTCTGTCGCTGACGGGAACTCACGCTCGACCGTCGTCTCGTTCACCGACGGGAACCCATGCTAGACCGTCGTCTCGTTCATCGACGGGAACCCATGCTCGACCGTCGTCTCGTTCTTCGGCGGGAACCCACGCTCGACCGCCGTCTCGTTTGTTAGTGGGAGCCCACGCTCGACCACAATCTCGTCTGCCTCGCGTGTACGCGAGGAGTCTCAGCTGGTGCGTCTAGCAATACTGCGCACGCCGTACAGAGAGGGTCATCGCTCACTCTGTGTACGGTTCGCGTCGTGGATGACCGGTCCACAGCGGTAACGTGTGGCCAATCTCGCGGTGATACAAGGAGGTGGGTGAACACGTCGCTGACGTCGAAGTTGTGTCTGCGCTGGACCGACCGCGCCAACCAGTTGGTCTCAGGCTGGTAGCGCGCGAGCCACGGCATCCCGAGAATACAGTCGAAGGCGTAGTTCATCGAGATCACCAGGAAGTCGTCTCGACTGGAGAAGCCGTCGAATGTGTACGGGAGTTGTACCTCGCGCCGCGGGACGCGGTGCGACTTGCCGTCAGCGAGTTTCACAACAACCTCGCCGAGACCTTCGAGAACTGGGATCTCCGAAGGCAACAACGACAAACATGACGCGTGGAAGAAGTTGTTCGTCGCTCCTGAATCCAGGAGCGCGCGCAGTGGACGCTGGGCGCCAGCGACGTGGAGATTCAGGATGATCAGTCTCGAGTCGTCACTGGCAGTGGTGGCGTAGAAGTGTGCATAAAGCACTCGAGGGCTAAGAGGCAGTGTCGCCACCGGTGGGCCCGGACCTCCATTCCAGCCAGTAGGGCGCCCTGCACCTACTGGCCCAGGCCGTTTTTTGACTGGGCGACCTGGCTCGGATTGTCGGCTTCATCGACCGTGGCATTCGCGGCAACGGGGGCAGGCGCGCGGCAAACGGCCGCGCGGTGACCAAGCTTCCGACAGCGATAGCATGTCATCGGACGCGGGGATCTGCCTCCACGCGAGGCGGTGGGGTTGGACCAGTGCCGATTAGTCGATACCTCGATGGCATCTATCTCCATCGGCTCGGGTGCGTTTGCCGAGTCGGCCGCCGGCATCGTGCGGGCGTATGACGACGTCACCACATAGTCCACGCGAAGTGCGAGGGCGAATGCCTTCTCCAGGGCGTCAGGATCTGCGCGAGTGAGGCTGTGACGAGTCATACCCTCTCGCATTCCGAACACGAAGGCATGGACCTGTGAAGCCATGTCGATGGGGTTCGTGGTGATGCACGAAGCGAGGTGTCGGGTCTTCTGAACATAGTCCCGCATCGACATCTTACCCTGTTTGAGGGCGACGAATTGAGCATGGACACGGGATTCATCTTGCGGTGGTTCGAAGGCCGGACGTAGGTCACTCTGGAGAGCTTCCAGAGTGGGGAACGCTTGCACGTCTACGACAAGTTTGCCGAGGGCCCACTCTTTGGCTTTCCCAGATAACCGGGAGAGGAGGAAATTCACCTTTGCCGACGGCGCCTCGATCAATCTCGAGGCGATGGCGATGTCTATTTCCCGAAACCACCGATTGAGCGGCAGCCGGCCTGGACCGGCGCCTGAGAACGTCGAGGTTTCCATCTTGACGGCGTCATTCTTGGAACGCGAGGGAGCCTGTCCTCGCTGTTTGGCTTCAGCGAGCTCTCGTTCCATGAATTCTTGAGCGGCCTGGCGTTACTGGTCGGGCGACGCCGCGCTGAGCAGCGACGACACGACAACTTGTCCGACACCGCCGCGAGGCGGTGGAGAGCCTCCCACTCTACGCGGGTGAGGTGGGGGAAGTTGTCGTGCTCCATAGTTGTTCCGGTGGAATCGGATGTCAGGCCGTACTGCATCTTGGTTTTGGTCTTGGTCTTGGTCGTTGGAAGGACTACGAAGTGCTACCAAGTGTAACGGACTATGGCTTTACCGTCACTAGCTTACACGTAGCGATGAGGAAGCTCGTAATAAGAAAGACAGACTTAACTCTCGGTAAAATAGACTCTGATTTAATTTAGGAACAGGGCGGGAGCCCTAGAGCTCTGAGAACCACTCATATGCAGGTCGACTCCTGATTGGCTATAATGTTTGCCTTTTTAGCCAATCAGAGAGCGACAACACAGCACGCGCTAGCCGCGTGCTTTTGTACCTACTTTTGTATATAAGACCTAATATAAATCTACCTACATATGTAGCTTAGTGTGACCCGCTACAGTGAAAGCGAACCGTGAATTGGATAATGTAGCGTCCAATATCAAGGTGACACGGTCATTTTCCGGCTGTATGAGGATGGAGTGGGCACTACGCACCCTCCTCAATCACCATAACAGGGAACGGTCATATATGTGACCACGTACGGTACCAACGCAGTTGTTCCAGTTGATGAGCTAAGGCAATCAGCCGCAGAAGAGCCTACGGAAGGTGTCGAAGAGCACGTCCCGAACATAGATGAAGCTAAGCCTGAGCGAGATGTCGGTCTACAACTCTGTCCGGCGAACCGACATCAACTGTTCTGCCTTCTCAAGTATTTGAAAATGCCCGGATGATATTTCAAGCGGGTCCACAACGGCCAAGACGATCCCGAGAGCCTGATAAAAGGTGACCAGGTAACCGATGCCACACT
This sequence comes from Phytophthora sansomeana, assembly GCA_032158285.1. Classification (NCBI taxonomy): domain Eukaryota; phylum Oomycota; class Peronosporomycetes; order Peronosporales; family Peronosporaceae; genus Phytophthora; species Phytophthora sansomeana. Next base: position 715,709 of record JAPDHH010000252.1, read on the forward strand.
TTTGTAGAAACCCCGGATAGCAAGTCGCCCCGTGAGCCGATCGATCACACCTGTCTCGTTCCTTTTGTCTACAAGAACCCAGAGTGATGTGCGAATATTTTCCCTCTCGGCGATTTTGGACGAGAAACGAGTTCCCACGTTGTGTTGTTCATTAAACTGTTGTACTCCATATCCATAGCAGCACGCCATTATGCCGTGTGCGCCGTTGCAAGTGCCTGCCGCACCGTGGTTGGGTTTAACAACTCGTTCACGATACCTATGAGCATACACTGCATTAAACTGAATGCCATGACGTAGGCTGATAGGTCATAGCGCGACTTAGGTCTGCGTTGACGAGTTGACCATCGTGGCGGCTGTTGTACGTATAGTATGAGTTGGAGTTATACCCATTCTATGCGATGTAGTTACATGAGGTGATGCCGATTGCAATGGAGTTCCTCCGGTACTGCTTTCACTTGCATCCGGCGACCCAGGCGAGGAATCGACACCGAAATTATCAGCATTTGATTCATTGCCACTACTGGCCGATGCACTTACCCCAGATCCACCAGCCATTGCATTACCAGCCACAGCATCATCACGTGAACTGTCATCGTCCAAAGTCCTACTGAGCGGAACATCGCCAGAATTGTCACTACTGCTGTCATCAGCAGCGTCTTCACATCATCGTGTCTTAGAAGCCGTACAACTTGAAATCTGGACTTCATCCTCAGAACTGTCGCTCTCTTCAGATAAACGGTCTGGAACGTGAACACTATCCAGAATTGCGTTCAATGGTAGCCGCACAAAGAGTATGTTGTCAGGTAGAACAGTTCTTCCTCCATGATACCGATGAGCAAGTAAACTGCGAACGTACTGGCCGTCCGCAGAGCTATCTTCTCGAAATGAAACATCATGTTGCTCAATCAAATCACCAGGACGGAGATCCAGAAGCCGATAACCGAATGAACGCTCATCATAACAAAAACAATAGTGTTGGAACCCGCCTTCGTATTCAACTTACTCGCTCATTTCTTATTCGGAGCATGGATACAAGCGACATAGCTACAGACATGCAAATTACTTACGTCTGGCTTGATACATGTGAGTTTCGGGTACGGTATCATTCCTGCCATAGCCTTAGTAGGGCTCATGTTGACGTACATGAGGATTTCACCCCAAAGTGACATCGGAAGATCTGCCGCTTCACGAATGACACGCACTATGTTCATCAAGTGGTCATTCAATTTCACCACCAAGATGTTCTCCTCCGGCGTGTACAGGAAGGTGTTCCTGTACTTAATGAGATGTTCATCGAAAAATGTCTCCAGCTTCTTGTTGATGAATTTACGATCTACACCGGACTGCTCCTTTTCGTATCTCCGAATCCAATTCATCGCATTGACCGTACCTTCGTCCTTGTGTTTCAGCATGCAGCACCTGGAAGCTTCGTCTAGTATCAGTTGTAAGTATTTTATGCCGCCTGTTGTTGACACACCAATGCTGCAAATATCAGACATTATCCGATCAAAACAAGTCTTGCTTCATTTGTTGTGCTGCTTGTACGACATTCCCCTTTGCTTTGCTATCTCTCAGGCGATACAATCAAGGGGCTCCTCAAAGTTTTTCCAGCTTCAGCGAGTGAATGCCGTTGGCCATCTACTACAGCACCAATTTCTTGAGTGCTTGTGCATTGAGATGCGCTGATTTCATATGCCAGCGCAACAATGACGATTGGCGCCGTGACGACATATTCTGCATAAGTTCAGGTCGCTCGTGTCACGTCTCGCGGTTTACCAGTTGTGTCCACTGAGTTTGGGCAGTATCAACTGTACATCTCCACTATCGAGATACGTTGCTCGGTCTTCTGGTTCTGTGGCGTTGGAATATGGAGGGAACCACCCACAGAGTTCTAAACAGTCGTGACTAAGCAGATTAGTAGGACAGGTGCTGATGTAGCGTGTGTCCTCGATTTCGAGGGTAACACTGCTAGTAGTTACAGCGTTCGAGGCCACAATATTGACTTCGCCCACAGCTTCACTGTTGCTAGCGTCACCTGTGCAGCCTGCAAAAGTCCTCGAGAAGGCTGCCCAATCTGTACACTCATCATCGCTACGCCTGTAGGAATCATCCTATTTCAACCACCAGCAGCACTACCGTCACTCTTGACAAACGCGTGAATTAAAGAAGTGTCCGTGCAATCAGCCTACTCCATCGACCGCCACATCGAAGAGACATTCTTCTTGATGCTGCTTTTCCCAGTCACCGAGACCTCGTTTGACTTCTTCTGCTGCTGTTTGTCGAAATATTCGTCGCAATTTCTCTTCAAGCGACCTAGCTTATGGCTGAAATGGCACATTCTTTTCTCAACGAACTGACCATCGTTACCCTTGAATGTGTTCCTGTTGGAGGGTCTCGGCTTCCACTTCAGCTTGCCAGCTGCGCCACGAAGTTGCTGCTGCTACAATTGTAAGATCTTTGTAGCATCCGATGACTTTGCAGCCTTCTCCGTCGAGGTGCCGGTCTGCTTGTCCAGCTCGGCTTCACTGCGGATTGTTAAGCACGTCAGATAGCTGTGGAACGTTTCCATCACGCACTACTTTGACGAACATGCGAACGATGCCGCGATAATCGTGCGCCACACTCTGAAGAATTACCTTCATCAATTCCGTGTTCAAACTCGTATTATCCATGTTCCGTAGCTGCCGTCTCAGGGCCTCCATGTCATCCAAGTACTGGACCAAGTCCATACCAGCCTTGTACTCGGACGAGTAGAACTCCTTATAGGAAATGGCAGATCCAAGTAGTTTTGATTTGTGACTGTGCGTTGCTCCAAGTCTGTTAATCTAATTCATCAGTGTTGCGTCCTTGGTTTCCATTTCTTTCTTCATTACTGTAATCTGCTTGTATGCAGAGCTCAACTGAATTTGAGATCTAGCTACTTACGTATTTTGAAGCGTGGCATGAAGCTCTTGTCGTAGTTGGTTTTGTTCTTTCTGTGCTCCGCTCAGCCATCCAATACGTGATATCTACGTGCTACATCGGATCGTGTACTAAGCGAGAGTCACATTAAATACCGATACGTCGCTGCTCGCCCCATTTAAACAGTGCGATCGTGATCGAATCGGTAAGCGTGGTATGAAAGCCGGGCCGAAATCGAAATATAAACGAAAAACAGCACGGAATGTACTCTGACTCATCTTGGTTTGCCACACTCCTTGGCTTTGCTTTTTTGGTGCAAATTTGCAGCAGCAGCAGGCATAATGTCTTAATACACACGTTTCACTGCGTTGACGCACAAAATATATGATTCAGCAATCTAATGCGATAGACTTGTAGAAGTGTGCGCGATAAACGACCTCATATTAAAATATTAGAATTGGGGTAAAAATGGCGAAGTTATTCGATCTCTAGTGAGGTACCTAGTAGAACTAATCACAATTTGTGCTTTGGAATCCGAAATTTTAAGATAGACTTGCACTTTCAGTCATTGTATTCTTTTCTTGTCAAAATAACATTTATTTTGTGGCAATGCTTATCCTATTATAACAACTAGCGAATCGAACAATTATTACTTCGCTGTCAATTGTTGTCTTATTATAGCAGCGATCGAAGTAAGGCATTATTAGAACGGAAGCCCAGAGCAGCCTGTTGCACGCTAGATTTCCATTGCAAAATTGACCTGATGCCTCCCCTCAACAAACGCAAAAAGAACGCTCGCAACTTTCAGCGCCGGGTTAGATAAGCCTAAAACCTAACAAGAACCTCGCAGCACATGCGGCATTCAACAAAAAAACACAGAGTAACCTCTTTCAACATCAGCAGTGGGGTGTAGGACCACCAAGCGGAAATGAGGCTCATTGTGGGCGCGTAGAGCAAGTTTACGGCGTTGAACGTGTGTACGCAAAGAGATGATTACACACGGTGGAGTTCTATCTCGTCCAGTGGGCGGGGCATCGAGGACTTCCGTGGGAACCAATAAAACAATTGTCATGGCAGCTGAAGGTGGACCATTGACTTTGGTTGGCTGTACCAAGCAACATGCAGGAGATGTCGTCTTGCAGCCGGACCACGGCGCCAAAGCACACGTCGCGCAAACTGACAACTAGTACAAACCCTAAATGCGTACTAGAAACATACGGAACTTAATGCAAACTGTCAACAGTACACCCGTATGCAAAGTCGTGCTGGGGAGAATACAGGGTATATGTACTGTATTCTGGAAATCCTTTAGGGGTGTTCTGTAGAGATATACCAAGCCGGTACTTGTAAAATCGAAATTTCAAAGAGCGAAAAGAACAGTTGCGTGTGACGCGTCCTGGAAGAATCTGGCGTATGCAGTTCCTATGCTAGATCCCATCATTGCGGGGGTTGGATCTGATGGGACTCTAAAGGCACGGGTTTATGAGCGCTTTCAATAGTTGCGTGATGGGTACGCACCATCACGACAGGATTCTGGTACAATGTTTGGGGAACCTTTAGGTACATCGGAAAGCCGACATCGTAGCCGTGTTTACAAGTCGGTGAGAACTCGAGTTCATCACTGTTTCGTTCGTTCGTGGATACTCGATGGAAGTTTGCTCACACGAACGCAATGGGTATAGCGTACCTGCTGAACTCAAATACCAATTTTGACACATGAAACAAGCCTGTGATAGGCCAGGGATGTTAGCGAGGCTGGAGATTACTCGAGCTCAGTTGAATGGTTATCTCTATAGCTTCGCAGATGAGAAGAGAAGGTGGTCGACTGAAGACAAGCGTGCTAACGAAGGAGCATCTCCTCGACACTAGTGGGGACCGCGCTGAGAAACGGGTGCCCACGATGTCCTCTTCCATTTTGCAGACCCTAAATTTAACATACCAACCTCATCAGCGGCAGGTGAGAGAGCCTGGAGCATCTTCGACTTCATCCATATGAAGAAGAGAAATCGTCTCTTCATAATGAAAGTAGACATGCTCACCTACACCTACATTAACAGCGACCTCCATGCCAGAGCGGGACCCGACCTCGCTCGTCTTCAAACGTATCCCAAAAGGGGAAGAGCAACATGTCGAAACAAGCGACTACCACGATGCATTGATCTTCAGGGTCGCAGGGCACCGATTGTATCGTCTTAAATTTCAATGTAGGTATGTGTAATTCCAAACACTACCAAATGATCGAAATGATGTGGATCATTCGGAGCATAACTGTGCTTATTCAGAACGTCATCCCAAACAAAACTAAACAAAACACGTATTTTGTGAGAAAGGTGTTCGGCTTCACCGTAGAGACGAAGCGAGGCCATTCCATGTGGTTCAGAGGTTTACAGAGAAGGTGACAGAAAAATCTTATCAGAGGGCTGCCAGTAGAAATGTGAATTGTTAGTGGCAAGATTCGCACTCCAGCAAAATGGTATATCGTTCTTGACTGGCGTTGCAGGAAGTTGTTCTGTTTCGTGGGAAAGCTGTATCTCAGTGAACCTGGAGAAAATTCGCATCGCAGTTCTGTATGTTGAGGATAATGAGTATCTGGATAGAGGCGGGTGAATCAGAGTTGTGGCCACTAGTCAATTAGTTATTTCCATTCGAAATTGTGGAAGCTACTTGACCAAGTGGTATCTATAGAAGCCGGGCTCCGAATTCTTGACGTTTTCGTTTCAAATGTAAGGATGTTTCATTCCTTTGTTAGCAATGATACAGTACTTGTTTTGTGATATTTGTTTTTATGTTATAGCATACTCTGAAGCAAGGAGTAAAGTACAAGCGTGACCCGTTGTTTGCCGGGTTTGACTTCGTTGTGTCTGACTCTTAATTTTGTCTTGGGGTGCCGCTCGATTCACCGCAGGTAAATTTCATTACAAACCGTTATCGTTTTAACCTTGAAAACAGCATTCAGCAAAAAGTTCACCCTGATAGTGCTCCGTCATCTCCCAACAACCTTGGGAGCACTTGTACAATTTGATGTCGGTGTTTACAATAGGAGTAGATATTAATCTGCTGAGTAAGCGAGATGCCACGCTAGACAGCTAACATATGTGCATGTTCAGCAGAAGCAGGTCTCTCAAGAAAAAAATGTTGAGCAGCTAGGTTGGAGATCGGCTACGAGTGGACATCTGAGTTCGCTTCCAACGGGTTGACATTGCTGGATTAGATACGCAACGAGTAGTTACGAGTAGTTATCTGTGGACAAAAAAGTACTGTCGGAGTGAATGCATTGTAGCCAATGCAATCCTGTACACTGCCGTTGTATGCCTTCTCGACAATCCAAATTTGAAGCTGGTAAAACTCAAGTTTCGACGATAGAGACGTACCTGGTGGTAATAAGCGTCACACTGAAGCATAAAATGGCGCAGACATCATCAGCCCTAATCCAGCATTTGAACGATGCAAAGTTATCGATCATCAAGCAACACTGAATGAGACGTGCGGCTTCAGAAAAAAGTTTTTCAACCAGAAGTGTGCAATAAATAATCAAGCACAGGTCTTCTTCAATACATATCATTTAGCAGGCCTGTATGTCCAACTATCCCAGCTGTTCGTGGGCTGCGCTGCAACCCGCCCCCAAAACAGCACTAACGCACAAAAAACGGCTGAAACGGCAGCAAGATATCAACGTGAATGGCTCAGAATGCTGGCAACACTTGAAGCCGAAAGCAGTGTCTCCACTTGGGTTTTGGAATCATCACCATAAAAGGAACATCTACTGCTTCACAAATTATCCTACCAGATCCCAACACGGCTATAGCCGCTGCGGTTTTGTCAGCTTCCTACTCGCTCGACATTAACCACCAAGCCCCGCGCACTCCACGTATCATCTAGACCGACACTTTTTTTACAGCATTTCGACTGATAACACAGCGGCTCGGAACACAATTGTTCCTTCGTAAAGTCAAGTGGTGATACAGTAGTATATACTTGGAGACATCCATGAGTTGATTAATGCCACAACGAGAACGCATTTACAATCTAAGGCAGCATCACTACCAAGATAAAAAGGTAAACATGCTTTAGTTTTGCAGGAGTACGCAAATGTCAAGTCCATAGGCTAGATTGAGTGCAGTAATCTCTGTTGAAGACTGATAGATAAGAAGAAGAGAGCTCTACACTACGCCAAGTCCAGCGAGAGCGTAACCCGCAGCCAGCCACATTCCCATCGTGATATCAATCTTGAACTAGAAAGGCATGCCACTCTGTCCTCCACGTACCCTGCGGCGGAAACTCCAGCTAAATTGAGGCGAAACGCATGTCGAAGCTGGCGCGAGTCTAAACAGAAGTGTGGGACGATCAGCACAAATGCTGACTACGAATATAGACGCCAAACCAGCGGCAATATGACTTCATTATTTGCTACTTCAACGACCGAATCGCGAACACCTGAAACCACAACCAATATAATTCGTGTGGTTGAGTGAGTGCAGCATCTACAAATCATTGTTATGTGTCCTGCTTAGTGATATGCTCACCTAGTGGAGAGGGGTAAATACACCTTCACCTTCTGTGTCCTATATTTGGCATTGATGAATTATGGGGACGTCGAAGAGTTGGTGCTATCTCGTCTTCGTTTTGGAAGTCACGTTCTTGCAGCACGATAACGTCCGGACTCAGATATTTTGATTCGGCTCCTTCATGGTGTTCGCAGGTTTCCGAGAAGAAATAAAAATAGTGCACAGCGGTGCATACCGGTGACCGACAGGCGCAGTACAATCTCAATAATTACAGTTATGAGCTCGTTGATGACCTAAACAGTATCTGCTGGAATCCGCTCGGACGTTTGGGGAATTCTGACGGTAGAGATAAAAAAATAAAACGATTTGTGGATCTGAACTATAAAGGTTTAGTTCAATTGGTATTCGTCCGGCAGTTTGATTATCCATCATTGACCAGGGCGAATTGTCAATCATGTTTAAAGAAACAACATATTACAAATAGAATTTTATTGTGCCTTGCAGACGTTTTTGCAATTTTGGTTGTAACTCGTACGAGTTGTCGTGCACGAGATATCTATAAATCATACTTGAGTCGTGTGGTCTTCGGGCTGCGTGGTGGTCGGTGGTCGGTGGTGCCTGCTGTGGTGCGTTTTGCGCTGTTGTGTCCGGTGGATTGATTCAATTTTAGTAGAACGGAAATTGATCTAGGACGTGTATCCGGGGCTTAATACGGGACTGAACCCCGAATGGCGCTGCGTCGTGCTCTGTTAACCCTTTCGCGGACAAGGGAGGCATTTCGATTCCTTTGAGACCTTTTCCAAATTACGGTGCATTTAGACCTCCTCAAAACAGGCGAAACGCCTCCATCGACCAAAATTTGGTCCGAAGGGTCGTTTGAAAACACCGTGTTTTCTTAACCCATCACGCGTTGGTTGTATCAGTGACTTCGGCCAATCAAGTGCGGGTGGTACTCTTTCGGGAGAGGTCGCTAACAGAAAATATTTTGTTTTGGCCAATCAACAACCTGTATTTGACCCACTCATTGGAGGCCTTTTGCCTCCTTTCTTTTTGTACCCACTGCAGCGGCCTGAGATGGGTACACCCCAAAGGCGGCGTTTTGCCTCATTCCATTTGCTGATATCTTGAATTTGTATAGTATTCAAAGTCCCTGTGTTCGCGAAAGGGTTAATTGGAGACGTTAGCGTAAAATAGGCACCTATTTTGGCATGGTGGAGACTCAAGGGAGAGGGACGCTCTATGTCCATATCCTAATACGGCTTGGTAACGCGCCTTCAAGCACCTTGGAGCTAGAGGAAGCACTGACTGGACCTGGAAGTGAAATATTTCGTGAATCCGTTGTGGCATATGTGTACAGCATTGTTAGCAACCAACTTCCACTCGCTTTGGATCAATATCGGTGCACCAACTGTGGGAACTCTTACTTAGACATCGACGATCTCCCAATCCCCCACAAAAAATCCCCCACAAAAAGAAAGGAGGCAAAAGGCCTCCAATGAGTGGGTCAAATACAGGTTGTTGATTGGCCAAAACAAAATATTTTCTGTTAGCGACCTCTCCCGAAAGAGCACCACGCGCACGTGATTGGCCGAAGTCACTGATACAACCGACGCGTGATGGGTAAAAAACACGGTGTTTTCAAGCGACCCTTCGGACCAAATTTTGGTCGATGGAGGCTTTTCACCTCCTTTAAGGGGGTCTAACTGCACCGTAATTTGGAAAAGGCCTCAAAGGAAGCGAAATGCCTCCCTTGTCCGCGAAAGGGTTAATCGCTTCTTGTTCCGTTTCGGTGGGGCTGCTGAAGTGATCTAAACTTGTATTTCTGTATTGGAGGGATGGAGTACAGATTCTCGGCTAAAGTGGAGACTGTGGGAAAGGTTGCGTACGACTGGCCTCGTGTGTTGTTGTTTGTGCTGGAGAGGCGTTGTTTCGTCTTCTTTCGTATGGAGGATATTAACCTGGTTGGTCCTGCCAGTAGACATACGCTTGTGGAACGTGAGCTGCGTTTGTACCGTCGTTCGACAGGTTAGGCTTGACGTTTGAACCGGCGGTGTGGTGCGAAATAGGGTGGGATTATCCGGCGATAAGGAGGAAGCCTTGGCAAAGCACTTTACTTTTTGAAGTGTACGAATTGCTGTAAACCGTGCATGCTTCGTTCACGCTCGCTATGTGCACGGACGATATGTGCAACGATGATTGAAAAACGTTCTAACAGCCCTAACATGACTTGATACCACTTTGGCACTTTCTAAAAGCGTCATTTTTTTGGCCTTGTTGTGCTCAAAATCTGGTTTCGGACATCTGCATACATAGCCACCATGAGTTAACCCTAATTATCAGAGCCAATTAGTGCACTAAATAGCACGGCAAACTGGATGCAAAGCACAATCTAAATTTAAATCCCTTTGTATCATTCGCGAATAAAGCCACCGGGGTATGTAAGTCATGGTTAGTCATGGTCCACACTAGCACCCAATTCTCGCTGAACCCGTTGAATATTTCCTAGAGACTCTTGTACGAGTGCAAATAAAAAAAGAGACAGCGGATGAGCTGGTGTCAGGGATTCTTGCGCCCAGTCATTAGTCATACGTGAGCACTCCGAATTTGCGAGCATTAGCCAAATCCATGGCATGAAGCGCGAGCCAAAGCCTTGACGTTCAAGAACACGAATTACATATGATATATATAAAATAATGTATTACGGCAATTCTACCATCTATCATTGGTCAGTGTGCGCATCGCTGATGAATGCATTTCCTACGCTAGTTCAGTGTACTGCTTGTCGAGTAAAGACGGCAATGTGCTGGCTGATGGGATGTGTTTTCAAAACGCTGACCGGGGATCAGTAAAGGATAGCAGGAATTGCACTCGATGCGATGGCTACATTGCATGTAAATGACTCAGGATTGAAGTCACTCAAGCTGGAGACAGGTCGGGCGGGACAAGACGGTCTACGTGCTGGTAGTTGTGTGCGTACGACCAAAGGGGATTTTCGCTGTTGAGGTTGGCAGTTGGCATCCACGATTGGTTTTCCTCCACGTGTACGAGACATAGCGTGAGACCACGCTTTAGGAAGAGAAGAGAAAGTTGAATGTACGTTCGAGTTTGACTAGAGACAAATATGTCGGTTTCTTCTCTGCTGGTGATTCGTCTGCGAGGCACGTACGCTGCAGGAACTACACACCTGCACCTCTGCCAGACTACTTTCTCCTAAAGGATGCTTTCATTGACGCCGTTTTCACCACCCGAAATAAACACCCGTCCGCACGAAAATGTTGAAGCGAGCAGTGGGGATAGCATCTCTCTCACAAACCGTAAGGGTATCGACCCACGTTTCAGCCGATGTGTGCACAAACAGCTTTCCAAGTTAACGAGGTGGAAAGTGTTGTCTTGGTTGCTTGCTCAACAAAATTATTGTCATTGCGTTGGGCGTGAGGTAATGTTTAGGCCAGCAGAGATCCCCATACAGTGAGCACGTATGTGTGGTTTCACACGGCAGTTGTGGGTGTCTACCGAGAGCCCACCACTTACCCAGCATGGTTTCGAGTTAAACCACTAACTCGAATAACTTTAAACTGCTAGCATGTGCATCGGCATCCCGCCCCGCCACACCAGGACCCTTTCAAAGTACAGGTCTCCTAGCACTTCATTTCACCTGCGCTTGGCGAGCAAGGGCCCTGACGGGCTACGAAGTCTGTCGCGACCATGGGGATCGACGTTGCGCAGAATAGGAAGCGGGAAGCGTAGTGAATACGTCGAAAAACAAGAAGTGATATTGATATTAAAGCTAGAGAGAGCTGGGGCTCGGAGGGCTCCGGTCGCGTGGAGGCTGAGTACGCCTGCATGGTGAGAAGGTTTGAAGATGCTGACCGGCAGAAGAAAGGTCTGCTGGAGCTGCGTCGAGGTGTCACGTTGGCTGAGGCCAACGCTGACGACGACGAAATGAGATTCTCTTCTAGCCAGTGGTGAAGAGAGAGACGTGTGTGCAGCTTTCGGGCTGCACCGTGTGGCTCCAGGGAAAATGTGAGGACTGAGCGCTAGTGTGGTGGGTTGATTATTTATATTGAATTTGAGAAAAGCGGAAGCGCTCCACATGGCGAATAATGAAACGTTACGAAAGAGAAAAAGTTGGACCGCTAAAATTGAATGTTTACGGTGATGGGATTGTTAAGCTTAGGCCTTCTGAGGTCTTCGTCATCGGACAGCGTGGCATCGGCGTCGTCGCCATCGACTTTGGGCTCCTCGAAGGCCGAATACTCAGCATTGGCTGCCTAGAAAGGCGAGATCTCCTTCGTCTTCGGGATGGCGTATGCGCCATCGGTCAGTTCCTTGACAAGCTGGTCTTGGAGGGTCCTCAAATTGCGGTTGGTAATTAGCGACTTCTAAGGCTCCTCAGTTCTCTTACCGGCCCACTTTTCTTGGGACGATGAAGCTGATATGAAGTCCCGACGAATCGATGCTAGAGCTAGATCGGAAAGCCGATACTCGGAATCTGTCTTGGGGTTCACCGCGCCAGTGGTCGCGAGGAGAGAACGGATGCTTGGATAGCTCCAAGTGTCGACAGCGTCTGGGTCCAGTGCGTTGTCGTATGGTCGCCTTAAACCGAGGCATTTCCTTGTGATACAAGTTCGATAGGTCTTCGAGGAATGGACCTTTGTAGTTTCGCAGGTGGCCCGAAGTACGACCGGGCTGGCCACCGATCCAGAATTGTTTTGGTTGTTCGTCCAGCTTCCGCCAGGAATCCCCACGTCTCGATAAGCACGCTTAAAAGCACAAACCGAGCTTGAACGACGCGGAACTAGATCTTGCAACGGTGTGCCGCGAAAAAAAAACAGAGTCGCGGAGGCGTGGAACGCCGAGTACCTGAACACACGCCGGTTTCGCCATCGAAAAGCAACAATGGTGGCGGTAAAAGTCCAGATAGGCGCCCGGGTCGTACAAAGCGGTATACCACTCCAGCGGTAAGCAACACGGTCGATGCCTTGCCGAGCGACGCAGCTTTGGCCATCATAGTTGCAATGGCGTCGCGAACCGGCTTGGGTGTGGCGTTTACATGGAGCAGGGAGTGGGACGGGGACGCGGAAGAGTCCGGGTGGTATTGGTGCGTTATTGGGTAACGCTACCTCAACCTTGGTGGCGTGGACTTTCTTCGAGGCGGAGGTGGTGAGACCTCCAATTGCCTTGCCTTTCACCGGTCTTTTTTTCTTTTCGAAGACTTAGTGGTGTCTGAGGGCTTGACGGGACCCTTGCCTTTCGAAGACCCAACGGCAGCGGACGGAATCGACTTGTCGGGTTTCGACGACTGTTTGAAACCGATGACGGCAGCTGGGCTAGTAGGAAGGCTTGTACCTGGAGGAAGTGGAGGTGACGCGAGGCGGGTGAACGCCTTGACCGCGGTCAGGGTGTATGGTGCGCTTAGCCACTCCGGGCGGTAACTTCTGGGAAGGTTCCGTCTAGGATGACCATCTCCGGCTAAGATGGTTTCTAGGCCGGAGTCGGCGTGCGCTCCTTGTGGCAATCCTTGTGGATGTCGTTTGTCTTCGAATTGGAGTCTGCACCGTTTGGGCAAGTCGTTCTCCTAGATGCCGATCAATAGCGTGGATCGTAGTATCACCTCCTTGGACGTTGCTTCCACGGCTAAGACAACCACACACCAATACAATGCAAATCCGAACCCTATAATATGCAATTATACAATCGTCACTTAATCTTTGAGACCCTCGGACAGTGGGTTTGTACTCCGGTCAACTAAGCCAATTCCAGGATACCGCGCAATCCTGGATGGATGGCTTCACGCGAACTACTCTCGAGCGAGAAACAAATACAGAACATATACAGTCCTATCACACTGGTAATCACTTCCTTTCAGAATTCCTAGACGCTGACCACCTTGGAAGCCCAGAAATGTAGCTAATATGAAATATAGGATCGCCTCATACTAGACCAAATCCACACTGTAACTAGAATATGAAATAGCATGGATCAACCTTGCGCGTACACGTCCAGTCCCCGCGTTAACTTGGCTTGACTTTCTCTTGGAGAACCCCACATTTGGTCGTCGCTAAGCCAAGGTGGCTTCGTATGCACGTTGTATAACGACACGCGATGCTCGTCCGGATGGAAATCGGCAGGAGCCACAGCTGTTGAGGGTTTGAACGTAAATCGGATTATGTTTAGTTATCTGTCTTCTCTTTTGTGGCTGTCTTCTACTGCCACATGCATATCTTGGTTTCACTATACATCGCTTGGCGTAATCATCTTGGTGCTCATGTGATGTGTGCATGGTTCGTGGGTACACTTTGCTGGATACGTGGGAGTCTTCAAGGTACCTCGCTCTATGTACATCTTCGTTAATCACTTGGACTTAGTATACCGGAAACCTCCTGTTCAGGATGGTTCGGTCAGCGAGGTCCCATATTGGACGAGACCGGTCAGGATGGCACTTGGTCAGCGTGGTGTTCTTCAGGCTTTGGGACTTCGTGGCTTGTACGTCTTGGTTCTTGGTGTTGGCTAGTGTTTGCTCGTTAACCAAGTTAAGTCAGATGACTTCTTGTTCGAAGTTGTTGACGCTCCAGCGAGCTCTTACCTGTCATCTGGTCTCGACCCTGTCCAAGTTGATACACTTCCAGGGTGGTCGAGCCGATCCACAGTTAGGCGTAGCTCGCACCAATCTCCATTCGTAACTGCCACCCACATGTCACGAGCACATCCGAGCTGGCTCCTTCAAGTAACCAATCCCAAAATGTCCGGCCAGCTGCCCGAGGGCCTAGCAAATCCTGGGCCACTTCGTGGCAGAGGCAGCGCCAACACGGTTCCGTTCAGCGCTGAATCGGCCGTACCGCTCTGCGCCAACGCATTTAGGTGCTCCAGTACCGTTGACACGGGGTGGCCGATAAAACGCGCACGGAACCCGTCCCAGATTTCCTGTTGCCAGGTCCGAACGTCTTGCCAGGCGTACCCTGCACTTCTCGGTCGAAAGCTTCTGTAAAGAACGCCTGAAACCGTGCGACTTCGGCGGTGGTGAGGCGCGACGACATTGTGCTGGGGTATGGTTATCTTGGGAGGCAGATGATCGAAGAGTGAGAAGGATTCTTTCTTCTGTTCTCTGTGGTGGTAAGAGACTGGAAAAGGTTGCCGAGAGTTTCCTGCTGTCGAGAGAACGGGGTGAATTCACTGGACTATGATGGCTGGCGACAGCTGGGGACGGACACCCCAATAAAGCTGGTGACGCCTCGGGACGAGGTCCTCTACGACAGCGAGAATCACTTTCGATTTCGTGAAGACCAGAGAGAACGATAGAAACATGGGAGGCAGCGTCGGCACTAGTGGCTGAAAGATTGGCCGCAGTGGAACTGCCGGACGCAACACCGGTGTGCTGGGCAGCGACTGAAGTTGTCATCTGCGTCGTCGCTACTTCTCTTAGGGACGTCTTGTGAATTCTCGTATCGAGCGTTCAAGAAGACGTGCGGGCTACGTGTTTCTTTTGTTATACGTGCGGCGAACGATACGCAAAGGCAGCAAGAAACCCGCTAGTCCTCGCCTTGGCTTCGTTTCAATATGAAGGGGCGATGACGGTGCTTATTGCATTCGTGCCCATTGCAGTGCTGCAAGAAAACGAGTCCCGTTCTGCATATTGGGCGCCTTTCTCTCAAATGGTGGGAGGCGTTCAACTACATCTTATGTGTGTTCCTTCCCAGCGCGATCTAAGCCGCGTGGACGTAGCTGTTGTTACAGATGGGGATTCGGAGAGGCGTTCGTGGCTATAGGAGGACGTACGGGTGATTTCGCTTTCGGACTCTACTTGATGGTGATTTTGATTATTTCGTCTGTCGTCTACTTGCCTCGAGTGGTGTACGACACTGTGGAAAAAGTACTGCTGGGGTGATTGGGCGTTACGGTTGCTGTCGTGATGCTGAATTGTTATTTGGCTGTCGAGCACGTTTGCATTTATGTGGATGTGGTTGTGGTGCGCTTGTACAGCCACCTTATGAGGTACTTCGACAAGCATTACCTTGCGAACACCGCACGACCGAGTCGTGTGGCTGGATACGGATGGAAAGCCTACAAGAACGTGTGGGTGCCCGAGAAGATCGTGAGCGTACGAGTCTCGACTGGCTACGTGGTGGTGCTGTGGAGTCCGTTCCTGCGCCTGGAGAGCGCGTGGATGTGCTGCCATGACTGCAGTCTAGAGGAGGCATTACTACTGCTTCGGGCGCCTGGAAGTTGCTCTGTGCGGCCTACGCAGGAGGACTCCGGAGGTCGACCGTTGTCAAAGGTCGTCGGGGAGAACTTGTCTCGGATTACCGCCAAAAAATAAAGATAGGGCATGAGTGCCTGAAGCCGTACTAGTCGTGTGTTGTATTTCCTTTAGCGCAACGACGCACTTTGACCTCAAAATCCTGATCTGCAGCCGGCCCAAGATACGCACGACCCCTAAGACGGAGGAAGACCGCGACAGTCATGTACCACTAGCACTTCAACGTATTGGTGTATTATCCGAAGCATCGCTATGGGTTGCGTCTGGAGGCGTGGATAGCCTCAGTTTCACGACAACTCCATAGAGTGTCGTGCGGTCGATGAGTACTAGTGCCTTTTTTAACAATAGGCTAGTGTACCGATATGTTTCCGTTGGTGCTTGTTTTACCACCTCAAGATTTTCTGTCCTTGTGACCATTCCGCCGCGCCTCAAAATGTGTTCGGGTACGACGACACGTCCAGTAACGAGGGCATGCTACTCTTCAGACACCCCTCCACTTTAAGCATCTTATCCTGTTCTGTTTGACCGAGAACGACCCAATGCATGGATTGAACAGGCTGACAATATATCAATATTGCGTACTTGAATGCCTACTTGGCGATCCGGCAGTACCTGTGATCCATCAATGGCTATCCATGTAAAATCAACGGGCACGTGTATGTTGTGAAAACATGGTATGATTGCACAAGTCCTGTCGTGAGTGGAACTCCGAGCTGAACAATTGGTTCGTTAAGCACGGATACATGCGGCCGTTGACAGAACCCTGTTTGTACTACCGTTTTGACAGAGATGTGATCACGCATGTGCTAGGCAGATACGAGCTCTAGAAAGAAAATAGAAGACTGAATTGTTCTTAGTGATAGCTCTGCTCCAGCAACCAACACTAACAGGTTCAAGCCCGGTCTCATACATCACCTGGCCCAACAGCTCCTCAGCACGGTAGCCCCCGATATGCATTCCAATACGGCCTCCTTCAAGTGCATCTTCGACTAAATTCCGTTCCAAACGCCAGCCAGCTTCAACATCGCCTCCACGCACTTCATGGGGAGCGGCTTCGCGAACAACCAACATTGTCGGGCCCGTCTTTGGAAATGATTCGGAATGTTTGAGCTCGGCCACGGCTGGATCAGGATTTTGAGTTAACAACGTAGCTGTCGTTGCGCTAGTGACCACCTCTTTGGCTTCGTTGACACTCATGCCCTATCTTTATTTTTTCTTGGCAGTCACCGCAAGTTTGGGAGACTGCCCTTTGAGTAGGTGGAACCTCGGAGTCAGTAGTGCTAAATTGCTTGGTACGGAATGAGGCATTGCCTTGGCGATAATTACTCCACCATGTCTCCAATTGGTACCGCCTCGCGGTTTACTTTTCATCACGAAGTTCCGCAAGCATAGGCTTAAGCCTGCTGAAGATGTTTGGAGAGCTCGTGCAGTTGTTTCGCTTAGTCACCTGCCGTCGTCTACATCAGGGCACATCAATGCCACCAGCACTTCTTGTACGATGCCGCTTATCCAATCGAAACATGGACAAAACACGGGCAAGAAGTAGAATAAATGTGCCATACGCTGACAAGGTGGAAGTATGGTAGAACGTATAACATTGCTTAGCGGGCTGGTAGCCCGCGGACACGCAGTTCGAAAGTTTTAAGGACGTATTTGTACTGAAAGGACTTAGATTAGCAGGGACAACTAGCTTAAAAGATGATTTCATTGCGACGCCATTGCTAATAGGTGAAATTGGTTCGTTATGAGGCTCATATTGCATGTGTTGCATGAATGTTATTGAATTGTGTCGCATGAATGCTATTGCATTGTGTTGCGAATGTTCTTCGATGACAAACGGGACCTGGTCGATTAACGGCAGTTCTTACGAATTGCGAAATAGTAACATGGAGAAACATGAAAGAAACAGTAAGGGCTTCGTGTCGGATATTGACGGGTATGTAATCATCAGTAAGGAAGCACATGGCTTTCAGTAGAGCATCGCATGTCTCGAGTGGCGGCTTCATAGCTCACAACTGCAAAATCCTGTCCACGCAATGACACTTCCCGTCGTGCCATAAGGTAAAATACAGCTCCTTGCCGTCTATGTTATACATACTCACTACGTCTGGGTTAATAGCAATGGGTACAACGTCATAACCACCACTCACCATGCATCGTAAATCGTTCATTTCATCTCAGTAGATAATGTTCCTCTTAGTACCAGGCACGAAGACATGGGTAGTGTATTCGCCTTCACAACACAACTGATATCAAATCACCTTGTCCACGCACTGCTGCATCGACATTGCACTATCCAGATCAACTTTCGGCTTCCCGAAGTGACCTCTCGAGCTGATTATACTTGTTATTTCTAAAATGGGTAGGTCTATGTGAATCAGGCTTCCATGTTGGTCAAGCGGTATTGGGTCGGGTGAGCTTGCCTCGTGTCGCGAAGGGCCTCGGGGTGGTACGGTCTTTGCTGGTGTTTAAAAGAGAACGGCTCGGATAGTATGTAGACGGTAAGCGAAGCGAAAAATGAAAAACTAGTCTTCTTTCCACTTGCTTATTCCAAGGCTAAATCACGATTGCTTCCTACATTCACACACGGAGCTCGCCAGCTCCTCGAGTGCCTTCTCTTACCAATCTTGCTACCGCTCATCAGGGCTCGCTCCTCTTCGCCTTCAAGGACCTCACACCCCATCTCGTATACCTCAAGTAACTCCCCATTTCGTGTCACACCGATTGTCATGACATCCGTCCTGATGATCCGTCAAGACGCAACGTCCACGGCCACATGCTAGCGAGAGCGTCTAGACACATCAGGAGAGGTCCTCGCGGTGGGGACCACTTGTCCCTCAAGACCGTCTTCGTACAACTGGTCGGCCAGCAACTGCTCGCTCGTTGTTCTATTGTCAGTAGGGGCACGGTACAGACCGTGCCCGAGATGGTGGCCACCGTTCCCACTCGGGACACTCGCGGCTGTACTGATTTGTGTCTAGCCAGGTATCACACGCTTAGTCGATGTTCTTGATCGCACCTGCGTCCCATCCTCGGTAGGCTCCCAGATACTCCGGCATGATAACTCGCCACTTCAAAGTCTGTCGTGTTTGATAATATCCGCGCGAAAGGATAAAACACGCCCAGCGACGCTTGCACCATCGAAGTTTTTACGGCTAAGCCCTACCGGCCACCATCGACCCATTGGGGGAGATCCCTGCGGCGCGGAAAGGCTAGGTAGTACCGAGTATCTTGGGCGAAAGCCACAATCAAACTAACGGCCCAGGAAACGTTCATCGAGGCTGTGACCATCCTTACCGCCATCACTATTTCATCCATTGTGTTACTTGAACTATGTACTTTTTCATTTTAAAACAATTTCAAACAGTTGCTTGCAATTCTGTTCTAAAGCCTTTAATAGAGCACGCATCGAAATACGTGGAACGCATTGCACTTGGCGGATAAACAACTCGCTCGATGAACACGACCATACAAAGCAGGTAAAGATCACGTTTTGAATGGCTGAACGGAGCACGTAAAGAACAAAACCAACTACGACAAGAGCTTTATGCCACGCTTCAAAATACGTAAGTAGCTAGATCTCAAATTCAGTTGAGCTCTGTATACAAGCCGATTACAATAATGAAGAAAGATATGGAAACCAAGGACGCGACGCTGATGAATTAGATGAACAAAGACTTGGAGCAACGCACAGTCATCGAGATCAAAAACACTCCGGTGAAGCGAGAAAACACCGTGATCAAGGAAGGAAACGAAATGATTCTTCTTCATCTGCTTGTAAAATCAGTGCAAGAGCTTGCAGAAAAGGGAGGCGGTGGTGCAAGCGTTAAAGGAAAAGTTTCCTAAGTGTACGGTGTTGCTTAAAGAGAACCTTGCGAAGACGGATGCGGTACCAATGGGAAATGAGGTGGTGAATCGGAAGCGGACAGTAGTTTTACAACTGACGGGTTCCTCCGCCAGGATATTATTGCAGCTAATGTCCAATCATTATGTTAGTCAAAGGCCGTACGTGGGAACAACCACATGCTTGCGTATCTGCGCGAGAAAAAGAAACACTTGTATTTGGTTCAACAGACAGCGTTAGCCACGGTCGAATGGAGCGCGAATACATGCTTTATCAACAGCAACTACGGGACGGTGTGTGAGGCACTCAGCACTTGCAAATTCTAGAGTTGGTTGAGACAACGCTACAAATACGCCTTTATAGTACTTCATGAACTTCGTCGATGTCTGCAGCAAATACTTCTGTAGGTGAAGTTGATCGTGTACGTCACCCCCCCCCTCATTCATCATTGGTAGTCGCTCACTGCCGCCGGGCTCGGTACCGTTATCGGGCCCACTTGCTAGACGTTCCTGCCGATTCTGGACTCCATCATTTTCGAATTCGTACACAGGTAGTGAACCGGCTGGTGATCCCACCAGTGGAAGGCGACCATACTTGGGATGGCGCCCGAGCGGGTAAACGTAAAGGTGCCGCGAGATATGTATCTTGTTGACTTTTCGCCTTGGCCTTTGTATCATAGCCAGGCCGGTTTGTCATGATGGTGCCCACCACGTACACGTTCATGCTGAGCAGCTCAATGCCGAGCAAGATCGACGAATAAAGCGGGCCATAACGAAACCACGCCATGGGCGCCGGCGTTTGGCATCGAACACGATCTTGACGTTTCAAGTGACTGCAGCAGCACCGGTCTTTTCATCGAATGCAGCGCTGGTGTCTTCGCGGTCCTGCCGCTTTCCCACTTATTCTTCGAATCTAAGCAGTTACGACATAGCAAGTTAGCAAACCGTATCAAGGTCATAAGTTAAGTTACGACATGCAACTTTGCAACACAACTAACTGTGGCAGTGTGCTGTTCTGGAACTACACGCCATAACCAGTTTTGAACCATATCGATGCGGCTTATCAGGCTTAAACGTTCTAGTCGTGTTATGCTAAGTTTAGGCCTGCGCGCCATCCGGTAAATTCTGGAATGAGCAGTTGGTGCATCCGTCTGGCACTTGATTATTTCCTAGGCCGTACCGTGTCTGGTACTGTTCTTAATAACCTCTACGATCTTGTGGTACTGGTCGGTCCGCTACTGACTTGGTTTAAGTATACAATTTCTTGTTCCAAGCCAATTACCTGATGTATTTCGTTGCCCCATTTTCTGATAAATCATATCCACACGTGAAAAATTCACTCGTTTCGCCCTGCAACTTTCTCGGAGAGACAGGATACCTCGTCTCTCTAACCTTTACTGCTGGGCGTGAAGGCATGTGAGGTCTCTTCATTTTGTTTTTCAACTTTTTCTGTTTCTTCTTGCATGCGTGTGCAGCTTCCTTTTCGCCGGACTTTTTCCGGGGCAGAACACGTTTCTGTACCCAATCAATACCGGGTTATGAACCACGGCATTCCTAACAGAATGGCCTGATTCTCGGGAACCTCAATGGCCAGGAAGTCATTTACATAGGGCTCGAAATTATCCATGTACAGAGTAAGTTTCACCGTCTTAGTAGGAACAGTCATCGTTTGCTTAGCAGCCAACGTAATCTCCATAGGTTCATGATGGCCGACAACAAAATTCCACAAACCATTCTCAGTGCAGAAATCTGGGCTGGCCCCATCCATGCTAGCTCCACTATCGATACAGTTGGAGTTTAGGATGCAGACAGTCTCCGGTGTACAATGCACTGTACTCCCCGATTGCAACAAGCAAAAATATTAACGATCCAGCTTTTTGTTTTCGTTTTCCAAGTTTTCTTGATCGGAAATTTTTACGCCACGTAATGCAACATGTAGGACCTCGAACACCTCACCACTATGTCCACCAGAGTGCTCGATCTCCGGTGAACAGCTTAGTGTGACGGCTCGATAGCCGTCGACGAATTCGATCGTTCGTTCCCAGCCATCAGCGTCCAATATCGAGTAGAGCTGCTGTATTTGCTGTATTTGCTGATTTTGCTGCAAATTACGCTGTTTGTTATCGGACCCAACACCCAGCAATCATCCACACGGTGAATTCCTCTACGGCAGTGTGAGCAGAGGATGGTGGCCGATTTTGAAGCTCTCGAAGTATTGGTTTGATGATTTTGACTCGGTCTTGCGGTGGCACTTCCACGAACCTGATGTGGTATCCACCACGTCCTTATTTACCGGATCCCCTTTGTCTTGCTGTCTCGTTGTTGTTTCCTCCAGAACGTCCTATTCCAGTAACCTATACTGGATCGCTTGGTTGTTTTCGCCGGATGGTTCGTTTCATCTCACCGTTGTCAGTCCATTGAGGAAAAGATTCACCGCTGTTAGCTCATCATGGCGCACTATGCATTGAAGTTCTCGAAAATTATAGACGTATCCGTGATAGGCACCGGTCTGGCGAATCGTCACAAGTTGGTTTCTATTTTTTTCATCAAAGTTTAGTTCACGCAATTCGCGCTTAATTTCGATTTTGACGGCACTCCTGAACTTGACAATCATATCATCTGTCATGTAGCGTTCATACCAGGCCAATGTGCTTTTCCGAACACACGGGTTTAATTCACGAGCCACCATGTGATCATGTTCCTGTAGATTTTAGCCTTCAGTTCAAGGTATCTCTCGAACTGGAGCAGAAAGCTCTTCAGCTTTATCCCATCGATCAATTCATCGAAGATCGGAGGGTTTACGTTCATTTTCGATGGACGTGGAGTTGCTGATACGGAAATCGCTGTGGGTTCGTTTGCCGCCACAGCAATTGTAATATTGATGTCTTCACTTGGACGCGCAATCTTCACATTTGTTGCGACTTCAGTGCCTTGTGAAGGCTGTCTGATTTGCGGCTGCTGAACTGCACGATCACGAGCTTCGACAGCCATGTGTTGTGATGTTTGTTCCGTGCATGGGTTTGATTCAAGGATGTCAACACATGTGTCACTTCTTAAACGCGGTTTGCTATATTTCCTTATATTTCCAGCATCTCGGCATAGATTCTGTATCTTACATTTGTCAGCGAAGCAGTAATCTGCTTTCTCAAGCTGTCATGCAAAGCCATCATTTCTTGGCGTACGCCCTTTAACGCAGTTTCCAATTGCTGGTTCTTGGCTGGCCAGCATTGATGTCCCGCTATCCAGTTCCAGAAGTCGACGAGCAGGAACCGTATCGCTTCTTACTGCGCGCCGTCATCGCCATTAAGTTCAACTATGTCACAACGTTAGCTGAGCTCACTGCTCGAGCTCGGCTAAGATGCGATTTGGTAGCACTTGCAGAGGGGTCAGATAGTTGGAGTTGTTTGCTTATCCTGAAACCTCTCGCTCCGTTCGTCGAGGTTGTGGAGAGCCACACGATGCTGCTCGGCCAAACCAGCAACAGAAATGCTCGATTGAGTACTTTGTGGCCGATTCCGGAAGGGTAAAGTTGAGCTGTAGCGCGTTGCCTCACTTCAATACCATCTCTCACTCCTTATTGTCTCTCAATACTAATGTTGCATCAATTCAACTCGACACAACTCTTTTCCTAATCCGATGCTGTGGACAATTGCTCTTGGCAACTGCCTTGGGTAACCGTCAAAATGGAACCGTGCCGCAGGCAATCAACGCTCATCATGGCTAGTTGCGGGTATTTACTGGTAACGCCTTTGTGACAGTGGCGCATGATATTGGCTAGCTAGCGTCTGTGGAATATCATCTGCCGATTCTCCAAAATATTCACGGAGCAGGACGACGAATATCCAATGTGGTTCCTCTTTTCTCAGTGAGTCCCCCCGAAGCACTATCCGATCACATTCTAGACACACAGATTCACCCAAACCCTGGGCACCAAGCTGCGACTGGAGCTCCTTCAGGCAACGGTCTTGGTCGTCTTCGCTTACAAGGAAGCAATGGGGTCTATAATTTATTTCTAGAACTCGTCGTGTTGTGCTCCGCTAGTCCATTATCGAGTGTCGTGCTCAACTTGCCATAACCCTTTCGAGAGCCCCTTGGCTAAAGTATATTATATATAGGTCTAAGTCATTTGAGTCTTTAAGAGAATATTTTTCGCCCTTTAAGGAATTCACTGTACTTGCATTGGACTATCTCTTGTAACAAATCATTGAATATGCTTTGTTGATGCAATCCGTCTAGTGAATGTAACTTGATTAAAGTATGCTCGAATGATTGCAGATACTACAGTATTTGCTATGTTAGACTAGACGGTCCAATTCCTATTGAACATTGGTTAAAGGGCCCAATAAGCGTCCTTAAAGGAGTTTTTTTTCATACCGTGTTTGGAAAAAGGCCTAAAGGGCGAAAAATGAACCCCCGCACCGCGAAAGGGTTAATGGACTTTTCTCGCCACTACTCGAGACAACAAGCGAATTCTAAATGTTTCAGTAGGCCATCTTCATAATCATCGTCACCATTATGTTTCAATCGTCTTCGTTTCATTTCAATTTCATTCATTTCTTATCAGCAGCTCCACGTGTACAGTTTACCTGCACATCACAAGTTAAGTCCACGTTCATACCAGCAATAGCCTCGCAGCTAGACTCTCACCAAAAGATATAGGCTACTGCCCGTTCCTCCAACCTGTACTCGATTACACTACCCGAGGCGCCAGCCGCATTACGCGATGCCCATGCGCGCACATTTTCTGATATACACCTTTGCCAGACCAAGTTGGTGCTACTCCACTGCAATGTGGTAAATCAACTGAAACATTTCGAGCAGCAATATCATTTTTTAACATTAGGAAAGTTGCCACTTCAAGGATTTGTCGAGTAAACACACCACTCCAGACCAAAGTGGTGTAATCAAACTGCACAGTGGAGTGCAGCCCACCACAAAAAAAGATTTTGCGCGCGCGCGCGCGAAAGCCGCTTCGCTCACTTCTCCCCGGCTTCACGGCGTGAAACTCTAATGCGTGCGCCGACACAAGACCTCTTCCTCTCACTTTTCAATCGCCTGCCTCTCCAGCACCCGACCAAGACAAGAGCAGCCGCCGCGATACCAAGGGACCCACATTCTGCCGCTGCCCGGGCGCGGGTGCTTGACCTACTGTGGGGCTACTGGTGGACCACAACGCGATCTACCCCCTCCACGGGACGCCGCATCGTCGAGAGCTGCCGCGTGGAGCTGCGTCCGCGTGGAGGAGCCCGGGCAGCTTGCTTCAAGCGTACTCCGGAGATTGAGGCGGGACCTCGAGGAATACATCGATGACAACTGCACGTACGCGCTCGAGGCGATTGCAAACATGATCGTGTACGACTTTGGTGTGAAGCTGAGCACGACGACCATCAGCAACACATCAATGCATGCTAAGTGACGTGCAGAATAATTATGCTAACTTTTGGGTTTTATGGTTAGGTTCGTACCGAGCCCGTGACATGCAATAGTGATGTCAATCAAACAAAGCGAATGGGGTTCGCTAAAGCGCTGCGTGACCATATGAAGGCCTGTCTCCAATCGGGCGACGTGAGAATCTACAAGTTCTATAAAGACAAGTTGTGCAAGCGTATCGACGAATGAAAGAACTACGACAAAGTTCGCTATACACAAAAGGTGGCAATGCGCGCCCTTCGGAGCTTGATCTCGTTGCGTCATCGGTGCTGTAAGCTTGGCGTCAAACACCTGAAAGCGTTGTCACCAAAAGTATTGCTATGTGAGGCTTTGATGATGATTCAACGTCCTGGCACATTGCTCGTCATGACATCTATGGTACCAAGATTAGGACTGCGTGGGAGCTGAGAAGTGGCGGTGGAGATGACGATGATGCTGACAGCATGTCGACCGTTGACTCTCTGATAGAAGACGCTGGATGATATAGTGATCGATGTCTAGCAGTAGCAAAAGAGAGATGTTAGCTAGTGACTGGTTGTAAATGAGAATGCAATACGTCATGGAGACTTACCATTTAAGCGCTGAGAATTAGCGCGTTCGGTTGGACTCGAACCCGCGACAAATCTGTTCCCCAAACGAGACCCTCAATAAAATCAAGTGGATGGATAACCTATCTGGGCTGTCAGCGCTAGTGGTATGACATGACAATAAAGTGCCATTAAATAGAGTGCGTAGGGTTAGTATCACCGCACAATATTATTATATGTACACTATTCAGTATTTTACGCTACTTCATTTACAAGATTGGTCATCTCTAAGTAGATGCCACCCTTGTCAGTTGGTAAAAATTAAAAGGGTAACTTTGGATGATGATATGCACTCGTCATCTATCGTCGCAAATGTGGTACCCTTAAACGTGCATGTACAGGAATATCGAGAAAAATACAGTGCCGTGTTGTGTTGTATGTCATTAACGGTGCGCTGTATTTATTTCTTCACCGCTGGTATGCAGGAGCACCCTTTAACGATGCAAGAGGTCATAAGTGTTCCTGTCAAGCTTTCCGCCGCCCACGTGAATGTCTGATAGGATAGCCACGTGGTAGCAATGCGTCCTTGTGTATTTCGACACCCCTTAAAGCAACTTGGGTTTGAGCAACTACAGCAACTTGGGCAACTTCCGCAAAATTCACGCTATCGCTAAATTTACCGTAAAGCATGCGTAGTTACAGTTTGGACCTGCGGTTACGGTCGCGATCTTCAAACGTCGTATTGTTGATCATTTCCAAATTCACTCCCTATGTCACCGATCCTTGCAAGTTGCGCAACATGAAGCTGTGGTGCGCTCTAACATGTCCCATGTATCGCAACCAATGCTGAACGTTTCATTTGTGGTAGTTTCCTCGCGAGGAAGAATCATGTCAGGGAAATTCAAGCTTCAACCTCGAGTAAAGCACGGCACAAAACGGAAGAGAGATCGCAAAGCGAAGTAAGATGTCGAGTGATGATCTCAAAAGTGTGAATCTGGCGTTGCTGTGCATGAATCCGTAGGGCGTGTTGATAGCGACAGATCGAGCGATTCCGAGAGCACCTGGTCGAGCGGTTTTAACAGGTCAAGCAAGTGACGAGTCAAGGTCTGTTGTGCGCGACCATCGTCGAACTCAGAATCGAAACGCGAAAAAACAAACGAGTATGCTGTCAGTGTAGTTGAACTTCTGCACGATAATTTCGGTTTGACTGCTGTTCTGGCAGCAGGTCCACGCGCACTAGTTAAAGCTAAAGCGTACGAGGTACGTTCGATAACTGAGTCGGCGGAATTTAGTCGTCGCAATCAAAATTGTGTTCTGTACTTGGTTGGCTCGGGCCTTCGACCTGATACCATCGGCATTCTGAAGGAGTCCAAGTCGAATGCAGACCAATGAGCCAAGATAGCCAAGTTCGGCGAAGGGTCGCAAAGACCTTGCGTTTCAATAGATCTGTTGCGCAGACGATCGTCATCAAGTGATGTGTGTACCCGCCTAAGGGTCGACGTCAACAGTCCCCATACTCGAACCAAGATAAATCAGGAGTATCTACAAAGGAGAAGCAGGGAGCAGAGCACAAAGACAGAAGATAGTAGAAGATAGCCAAGAACAGATAACTAACATTAAATCAGAGTTCAATTTGCCAAGAACAAGACAAGCGCCTTCGACCGAGCTTCGCCTGGGGAGGAGACGACTGCGTCCGAGTGCCGCGTAAGAGGACAAGCTGCCCAGACCAATTCCTGGGGGCCCGAAGCGCGGACGTTCGAAGCCCAACCTGTTCGAAAGACTGGTGAGTGGCTCTCAAGCCGTTCAAGTCGAGATCAGAGCGAGGAGCAGTGTTGTATTGTACCTGGGTTGATCCGCCTGTTCCACATCCAAATTGCCCGTGCGCCTCATTGAGTGAGCACCCATTTCATATCAACCCTGCGGTATTAGGAGGTTGTAGTAGTCACCCCTTATACTCAATTGATTGACTATTGTGTGAAAGCGAATTGTATTTGACTGTAAGATTGTCCCGCATTCAGTGCGGGTGGTGCGCGGGAGTGAGTATTCATCCAGGACTGACCAGTGTCCTGGGTGAGAAGCTCCGAGTAGACTGGTGACAGACCCCCCCCCGCCAAGGGTCTATAAGAATAAGTGGTGGCTGCATATAGTAGTGTATATCTCTGCATTGCTCTGGTTAGTTTGTATATCTGGGAAGAAGGTCTGTCCGTGACCTCCTCATCCATTCGTACACCAGTGGCTCATCCAGTCGGTCGAGTTCATTCGGTGCTCTGTACATCTCGATTAGTGTATGAACAACTCATTCAGTCGGTGAGATCCTCAGGATATTCCGAAGGTAAACGATACCTATAGGGATTGACACAAGGACGCACACGCTACATCGGGTGGGAACTTCCGTTTCTCATTTTGGTAATCCAAGACATCCTCATTCAGTATTGAGGTGCCTCCTGGGCGCGCTATACAACCCCCTGGGTGATAAAGGCGTTCACCCGCCTCGCGTCATAAACCAAATTCTAAACGAGTTGCCGCTGCCGATCAGCGACATAGCGGAGGCAAGAAGCTTAAAATGTCGAGTGACGCAGGTTTGTTCATATTTTTGTGATAGAACTGAGGATGAATTGTTGTAATATTATATATTATTTGTAAAGAAAAAGTGTCAAATCGACGAAGAAGATCGATGGATCAGACAGCGATGAAAGCGACCAGCTTCTACACTCATTAGAGAGCGATAATCGACACATAGAACGCGTCACGATCCCTAAACCACCAAAGGAACCAGGTAAGTTCTTTTTTTGTATGTAAAACCTTCCGTTTTTACGTGTAATGATACGGCTTGTGGTGTTTCTTGGCCTCTGGTGCAGTACAACTTCATTCATGGCGGAATTATACTGCATTTAGTGCAGTCCTCATCCGGTATGTTCTTCATGCAGTAACCTCATTCGGTACTCATTCAGAACGACATCGCCGTTGATGCTGCACACGATCGGGTTCCAGTCTTCCTTGTGGATCATGATGATGTAGGTCTTGTGCGTGGGTCTTCTAGTGGGTACCAATTGGTGTCTTGGTCAAGTCAAAGCAGGCAGTGCTCAGGATACGTTCGCTGAACACACTTTTACGCCTTCGGGCTTCTTCTACAGTACAGGACTCGGCGGTTCGGACTGAGTGCTTTCTTATGCGTACTGGATGAGGCCTCATCCAGCCGACACCTCCAAACCTGTGGGCCTTTACTTAACCTTGCATACACATCCACACTGATTCCACGCTCGTGCACTCTCACATTCATGTCCCACGTTGATTCTCACTGGATCGCTCTGGACTCAACCACAGTCAGCCACTCATCGAGTCAGTCGGGTGATCTTGCGGGAAAAAATCCCCGATCACATCGTGTCATTTACTTCCTCGCTGTCGGGGACGTCAGGTTTCCGTTGACTGATTTGATTGTGTTGCGCTTAGATGTTGAAACGATCTTTTCCTCATATCGCACCACGGTTTCGTCAATGGAAAGCTTGAAATTTGACTCGTGGGATGCATTTGAAAAGTAGTGGAAGAGGTTTCAAAACTACAATCTTGCTTCCTGTCGGAGTCGCGACTCGAAAAAGATAGCGCAGTACAACCGCGAACACCAAAACAACAAACTACCAGCCGTTTAGCTATACCTTCAAAAGTAAACTCGGCTGCCGGCAGAAGTCGAGAGGGACGGCTAACGAATTGCACGAAATGACCGATTCCACGGATGTGTCGCTGGATTCCGAACGTCTAGCATCAGCCGATGGCAACAGGTGCGTGATCAAGATCACGAATGTATAGTCATGGTGAGATGAAGTGATACACCAACTTTGAGACTTTATACCGCATGTTCTACCAATCGGATACCAACGCACTTGGTATCATTGAAAATCTCCGTGCTTCCGCTTTTAAGTGAACGTTTGTGTTTCACGATTAGCCTAGTAATGTGGGAATTACACGTAAACGAAAAACATATCTCCAAAATCCAGATACTAATCTGTCGATGCTATGCTCAAACAGGCGTTTTGAGGCTCCGTTTGCTGGTAAACTGCGCTTCCTCGAATATATTATAACCAAATACAAACTATAACCTCTCGTATTAGTACTCAAAAGGGAAAGTGATACGTAGTCTCGTCGACGGGTGGCACATCGCTTAACTCTACGTGTTCGTCCGCAGCTAGGTGCTGCAACTCGTTCACCGAGGGTGCTGGGATGGTTTGAGCTGGCGGTACTTGATCCAGGTAAGCTTGTTCTTGTTTGCGCACCTTTTTGTAAGCGCCGAGCCATTCACGCGACGTAATGGCTTGCAATCCAGCCGAAATCTTGTCGCCCAAATCTGAGACGGATGAAGGTGGGTCCATGGTAATCCTGTTCTTGAGCCCCTCCAAAGCATTCTCGATCGGCTGTAACTCGGGATGATAGGCTGGTGTGTACAGGACTTCGTGGCTGTAGAATTGAGCCATCGATGCAGCTCTGTAAGCTAAGTTGGAGGTTTCACCTAACATTACATGCACAGTTAGCTAATAGGTAGTAGAACGAATACGTACGTAGCTTACCTGCTTGATAAGTCGCTCCAGTTTATTTTTCTATAGTCTTTGGCTGACACCGTGACACCTGTGTGCGTGCAGCCTACTCCACCATGACAGCCTTGGCTCTGGTGGTGGATGACACCGGATCTTCGACAACCTTGTGGTACGCTGCGCCATCCATGTGGATACGGCAAGACCCGTACCGAAACTGCAACAGCTCGCCGTTGAAGTTGCCGTGGTAATCTGAGTCTCCGCCGGGCTTCAGATGCGACGGCCAGCTCCTAATTGAGCCGGGCACCCACTCGGCATGCAACTTGCCGTTCTTCGCCATGACAGCTCCAGCACCGACGATGCAGTAACGCTGTCCTGCACCGCTGGAAACATACCGCGGTGAGTTCTTAATCACCCAGGACGCGCCAGCCACATGATTCACATTGCAATAACTTTCGTCAAGATAGACTTCAGTTAGTTTAGGATACATACGCCCAGTAAGGTTGGAAACCTTTATGGCCAAGTATGAATGCCTAAACGCAATGTTTACCTCCGTGTCTGCCCTTGGGTCTCGCCTCCTGCCCCGAATGTAGCTGACGTCCATACGGGCCAGCTCGTCTCGCATTGTTCTGGCCGGAATGGCTACACCTGTCAAATCTTCTATAGCTGAACAGATGGATCGCGAGGTCGTCGGCTTCTTCTGCAAATTCCGTAATTTAATCACACATTCATAATATACTCGTGATAACTTGCAACCACCGACCTGGGGGGCCTACCGCGCTTGGCAGGAGGGGCCGCAAAGACATCGTCGCCATGAGCGTTCCAAAGAGCAACCATGCAAGCAACAGTGATCTCTGACACCGCAAGACATGCGGCAACACGCTCGCGTACCGCTCGCCCGAGAGGGTCAAGCCGTTGCTGAGCTTCGACCCAAGAAAGTATTGGTGGGTACGCACAATCAGCATCTTTTCTTGGGGCGTTTTGTGGGCCATGGCGGCGTCGACAATGGGCTCTTGCGGCTGCAAGTCGGAAAACTATGACGGCTGAGAGCCAACAGATCCGTTGGTGGTTAATCTATTGTCCGGCGATCATTTTGAGTGCACAACATTTCATTTTGTGCAAGTGGTGTGTCACTTCATCTCGCCAGTACGATAGTAACTTCACGGCTGTTTATACGATATTTCTATATAAATTAACCAATTGCTTCTGTGGATAAAAGAATACTTGTCACTGCCACAGCCTGAACAAAGCTCTCTACGCTGCCCTCCAGAACACCCGCCAAATTTTTGACGAGAAGCTGCTACAGAAACTGGACGCGTTCACTCAAGCAAATACTGATACGAAGCAGATTGCGGAGTTTCTGTCGCGAAAGGCGGGTACGTTCCATTACACAAGGTGCATATTCAAAGTGAACTTACTTAAAATATATATTACGTTGCTGTGCGCCAGATATGCATTTTACACTTCAACAGATCCAAATTTTGATTAATTCCCGTCTCGGATCATCGACAACAGAAGCCCGTTCAAAAGAGGTTGCTACTGCTTTCATCACTGATGATGGAAACAGTTGCCGTCTCATTCTGGACGAATGGGACCTTACTTCCGGGATAGTTGTTGCAGAGCGTTACACAGAAGGAAGTCTTCAAGCGCTGGAGAGACAATCTCGTGTCAGATTGGGCCCACAACACGAACTACCTGGGCTACTACATTGGCGAGTGGACAATTTTCGCAACTTTTTGCTGTAGCGTTGAAGCAGTAGATGCTAACATTGTATGTGTATCCCCAGGGAGCTTAATTGCCACAGTCCCCACTGGGCGAGGGGTTGCTGTGCTTGATTTCCTGTGTATTAATCAACAAATGGAGATGATTATTGAAGTTCTCGAGTATATAAAGCCTAACAACTCATCGTGGGTCAATGAGGAATCACTCGTCATTGGTAATGACTATAACTGAGATGGCTGCGCTGAAAACAACGTTGCATGAGATCATTTCGCGGAAAAGACGTTCCACTTCGGCTCGCTAGTATGCGGTACGAAATACTGACCAGCAAGCATTCTTTGAAAACCGCGAAAAGGGTGGAACTGACATAAAAACCTATAATGAAGTAGCAATATTAACATGTAAGTCAGGCACTAGTTTGGCAATTGCACAGTAGAATACGTACATCAGCATTACCCGCCATCACTGGAGCAATATATTTGGCGCAACAATTTATAAAACGGCAATCGGCTTCGGTCATTATTTTTATAGTGGGAGTCTTGTAGCCTTCAGTGGAGCACTATGGACGTGGAAAGCGCTTCTCTGCAGGCAACAGCACAACAAACCGATTGGGGCTTCTTGGAATTAGTACAAGCATCTTATTGGCAAGAAACAAAGCATGGGTAAATGTGTCCGAGTGGTGCTCAAGCAGCAGGTTTGCGCTCTGCGCAACTTGCGCTGCGTCGGAACGCAAGGGCTATGAGACCAGCATGACAAGGTTTCGAGTGAACTAGACTTCCTCGCGGACGTTTTAAGTGCGAATTATTTTGTTAGTGTCCAAAATCAATGGGATTGAAGCATTGTGAACAGCAAGAATTGGATGTGGCGCCACTGTACTCACGAATCTGGCGATCTGTACAAATGTGCATCGTCGTCGGGAACGGGAATTGGGGTTGTCTTGCCCGGCAACGGATGTGTGCCTTTTCAGCTGCTTCTGTTTCGTGTCTACTTGTCTACCATGCCAGCGCATATTCGGTGTGATGCTGCTTCGGGAGTGTCCATCTTTTAAATTTGCGCGACTTTTCAAGCGGTGGTCGATGAAAGAGGCAGAAACTATTGAATCTCTTGGTTTAGTAGCGCTGAGCTACTGCTTTTCTGAGAGGGATTTCCAGTTGTAGTCAGGTTTTTCACCGTCAGTGAGACGTCGATAGCCCTATAGCGTGGGGCTTCCAAGTCGACCTGTGCCTCCGTAATCCACGGGACTCAATTCCACCTTATCCAGTAACTAGTTCTCCAGATGATCGATACTCGAACGATCCAAGACATCACGACCTTCAGAGCCGCCCAAAATCCTTCTCAGCGAAGCAACTACCCTGCTTCTCCACCAAATGCCACGCTCTTCCCGTCAAATCGGGGTCGAGTAGTTGCCGGGCTGTAGTGAGAAGGAGTAGAACAGACTAGAAGACCAGTAGAGTAGAGCTTTAAAAGAAAAGTGAAGTGACTTGTTAGTTAGCGGGAAGATTGGACAATGAAACAAGAATCAGAAGTAGACAAAAGAGCAGGACTAGCAATGGGGTTGATACCCCTCCTCGAAGACACAACTAGTTGCCCAGGGCGTGACATCCGTCCTCTTGCCGCCCATCCGAGTGGAAAGTCAGACTGACGATCGACCTAGAGTCATCATTGAGATGCCCACGAGCAACTGTCCGGACGCCAGTTCACACGTCCTGAGGCCGGGGTCCTGGCAGGGTCACCGTAAACCCGGTCTCGGGTACATGCACTCTTGTATTGCACTGTTTATGAAAAAACAACCTGGGTGGTATCCTCGTTCTTTATATAGAGCCTAACTCGGTTCTAAAGCTATCGATTTGCAACAAAAACAGCACAAGCAAGGTGGCTTTCACAATACCCTCTTCTGCCTAGCAAATGGATGCGCAGCCTTAAACCCATCGTCAACGACATTCACAATTAAGACCACCATTGGACACAGCGCAACCACTAATACCGCTTGAAGACGCTTTCAGAGACTAAGTTGGTCGGTATTCGGGTGGCGCGCACCGTAAACAGATAAAAATCCATTCTCCGAAAAGCTACTATCCATTTTGTGGGGATGTATTGAGTTCACTACGGCTACAATACATTCACTATAGCTGCTTCCCACTCTCTATGTGTAACGCAATACCAACGAAAAGCACTGCACGCAGCGCACATATATTAGTGTCATATAGAAAATGTATCATTCCTTCTACAAGTAACCGTCATTTACCATTCCTCCTCAAAGAAGCCGTCATATTGGGCGTAGAAAATCAGACAGCGCACAAGCAACCCAAATGAAAAGGCAGCTTCATTATCAAAACAACCATACGCCCCCTCAGGCGCCTACTCACTACAATGCCGACGCGACGCACGTCACGGAGACCTTGCGCCGGCAGCTTGACCATGTCGAGCGCCGGTGCATCGCGCCGGCTCACACCATCTCGCGCCTTGAAGCCTAGCTCCAGCGCACGCTCGAGCTCCCTACCGCCGACGTTGGCTCAGCTCCCCCGTCGCCTCCGCTGTCGCCGCAGTCGTCCGTGCAGTCCGAAAATGGTCATGCAAGCGATGAGGCGACTGAGCCCCGAACCCCTGATTTCATTGAACGGTACGACGACTATGATTTTGTTTTAACAATCCGCAGTTTCTGACGAGGACAATAGCCAATCAGATGTCAAAGTCGAGGATATGTTCGATTCAGACGACAAAATCGCTACCCAGCCACGTAGAAACGGTTCGTTGCATGGCGCATTGCTGTTTGCCGCTGAGGAGGGTTCGGTGAACGATCTCATTGATTTAACGGAAGATTAGTGACGGATTTTGGTTCGTTTCAGCATAAACGGTTATATACATGATGTTTTCGTTTCAGAATAACTTGCGAGTTTTCTTGCGATATGAAGTTGAAACTACACAATGTGCGTTGAACGGACTATGGTTGCGTTATCAACATGTGTTTGGGCCCAGGTTTCTGCGTAGAGCGCACTGCTGTCGTCTCTGTGGTTGCTGTACTTCAAATCGCCCTTCTTCCGTCTCGATCAACCTCACTTCATCTTTTGAGTTTAACCCTCCAAGACAAAAGCCCACAGCAGTTCTTCACCAACTTGTGCGACTTCGTGACCAAGCCTTTTGCCTCATCGACATCGAAAACCTTCGTGCAGCACCAACTAACTGCCTGGAGATGCCCCAGTTGGTGCTGAGACAGCAGTTAAAGGTGACCTACGCCTCCCGCTACTGAACCGAGGCCAGAGAGCCCTTCTTACAGTGCAAGTGAAAGATTTCGGCGGCACAATTACACGAACACGCATCAGTGAACTTGTATGCCTGCGATTCGAGGCCGATGACTCGCCATCCAGCCCGCACGGCGATCGCACCAGAGAGGAGAGTTGGGGCAGTGTTAGCCTGTACGACAACCAAGAAGAAAGCGATAGCGACTCTGATGAAGGACGGCAGGCCGTCCGCTCTGACTCCGAAGAGGAAACACCTTCTTTCCAAAAAAATTAAGTTGTATCCGCCGACGGGACGCTACGGCACCCAGTTCGGTTCGACACATTGAGTGAAGCACGAAGCGTACTGGACGGCCTCGAGAATTCTCGATTCGCAATGACTGGCAACAATTCCGTGACGAAGCGATTATGCTGCTCAACCCACGTGAGTTGCACGGCCGGGGCGGGGACTACGCTCGGCCCAGACGAAAAATATCGGCTGACACGAAGCGGTATGCATACGACTGAAATGGCGCCGCCTTCTTCGCAGGAGGACCGGAATCCACATACTGTTGCTTTCTTAAGTTGACAATCTTCTGCTAGGCGGACAAGGACCAACAAAAATGCTTGAACACCCTCAGTTATGACGTATTGCGAGTCCGACCACATGTTGGTCGTAGCTGCCAACCGTGTAGCAAATTAAAAATAGGGCGTACCGGCTGCGAAAGCGAGGTGATTTTTCGATCAAATACAAGTGCGACTGCAATACCTTCTTTCAAACAGGATGACTTTGCGCTCATGCGCTAGCATGCCTACATCTCGTCGACGGTCTGGATTTGACAATGATGCTTCGAGGGCTACCAGCGCGTTGACCGCCGGGTCGCCCACGAAAAAAAAGCCGATGTCTCGAGAGAGATGGCAAGCGCACCTCGCAATACTTAGTGGACGCGCTGGTGAGGCGCCTGGCGGATAAACCCGTCAGCGTTATAAACTGGAGTGTATTGATTGAGAAGAGCGTAACCGAGGACGATGTCGAGCGGGCTCAACGCACTTATGTTGGCAAAATCAAACCACCGTTTTGCGTGGAAGACCAGGACGATGTTGCTTAGGGGGGTGGCAAGTCAATTAATATCTCCTTCCAAATGGGCCACAACTGGAAGATGGCTTGTCTCCGTAAGATGATGACGAGTTGACCAAGACCGCGAGGCTCTTCACGTCCGTGAGCAAGTGTATGACACAAGGCTAGAAGTAGTGAACACCTTGGTGTTACGAACTAGGGACCGA
Organism: Phytophthora sansomeana; assembly: GCA_032158285.1. Classification (NCBI taxonomy): domain Eukaryota; phylum Oomycota; class Peronosporomycetes; order Peronosporales; family Peronosporaceae; genus Phytophthora; species Phytophthora sansomeana. The sequence goes on from JAPDHH010000252.1 coordinate 751,913, forward strand.
GTAGCCCGTACAGCTGCTCTTTGTTTTTATATTTTCACAATAATTGCAATACCGCCATCGAAATGAGAAAAAAGTCAATAATAATATAAAACAGTCGTTTTGGCCTTAAATTGAGAATAGCCATTAAAAATGACCCACCGTAAAGGTGGTCTGTACTGCTAGTTTTTCAAGTTGGAGATAACCGCTTGAACGCTCCCATTTCATATTACTGTGAGCCAATTATGTTATCAGTGGTCACAGCTAGGAATTTAATCAATTTACGGCTGTGGGATATGTATGTATAGTGTATGATCGGAATCTAGTAGGTATTCCCTTTTGAATATTGACATTCTTCAAGTTGGAACTAGTGATCTTTCAGTAGTGGTGCGCGAATTGGCTGCGTTTGGAAATGACCAGCGTTCGAGCCAAAGCAAGGAACGGATATCGCCGAACAACGCACCGTATATTAATGCATTTGAAAGCTATCAACATTACACAGGGTACACAAATTGGATACGGTGCACTACAGCTTCTCACTACACAGAGGCCTCGGAGTCCCAAATGGTGAACTCAGTCCATGTTTTCAAGAAGCTCTTCTCCAACGTCGTCGCTACCGGACTCCTCATCACGCGAAAGCCACTTTCGGCAAAATAGGTCACCGTAGACATCATGGCGACTGATGTGTTAATCCTCATAGCTGGGCGAAAAGACAGCTGCTGAAACCGAACGCCTCACAACGTCGTCTGGTACTACTTTCCACGCTGTTTGAACCCACTGGACCACATCCTCGACAGGTGGTTGCTTCGGGTTGCCTGCTTTCGTATACACCACAAGGTCGGACGATTTCCACTCGTCAATGATCACCGAGAGCTTGTCTTTGAACGACTTGTAGATGCCGATGTCGCCCTCGTGTACATAGGGCGTCAAGCTGCCTGGGATGACGAACATCTGCAGATCCTTTTCTCGCAGTACGAGCCTTGACAGCCTTAGACGTATGAGCACGCATGGAGTCCCAGGCAGTCGCCTTTCCAGGCGTACTCGCATCAAAAATGAGTGGAAACCACGAGATCGAGCCACTTGGATTAGCAGCTGGTAATCCACCCATGACCTTTTTTGGTAGGTCATGTACGTGTTGCCGACCGCTCGACTGATCCATCGTGATTAACGTCTTTCCACACAACCAGAGGCGGCAGCTTTCGCCCTGACACAGTCACCGCAAGCACAGCAGTTATGCGCATGGATGCAACGCCAGTTGACTTGAGCACAACATGGCGAACTTCCGTGACGTCAACAGTCTGGCGGCGTGAGTCTTCGAAGTAAACTGCTGTTTCATCCACCAGCACTGTATGATCCATGTTGAGTCTTCTTTACGGGTGTTCAAGAACTTCGTGTAGCGTACGGCACTGTCCGTTAAGACATCATCTGTGGCAGTCAACTGCCAGGTATGTAGTCCGACGTAGCAAAAGATCATATCGGTGCATGAACCGTCCACCCACTTGCTTAGCCCGAGGAATTGATTGTTGCTAAGCTCAGCTTCCGCGAGGTGCTTACCCATCTCGGCGATAAGATCTCGCATCACCTTCTTCTTCTCCGAGCGGAGGAACAGGACACGGTCGAAGTTCAATTCATCCACCTCGGCTAGGCGAGGCTTTGCTCCGGTCCCTTTTAAGGGCATGTTGCAGACAGGAGCGCTCTTGATCGGCTCTTTTTACTTCCGCCAGTAGCGAACTTGAGCTCCAGAAATCTTCCACCCACGATTGTTCTGGAAGTACGTTGCGGCTCGAGTTGGTACGTCACCATTCTGCTCAATCCAGGTCACGACCTCTTGTTTTTAGGCAATCAACTTTGCAACACATGAGCGAGGCATGGTGGGCTGGTGCGGAAGGAGGGAGGGGTAGATGTGGGGCTAATGGTTGCTGTACACGGAAAATTGAATAATGAGAGCACTTGCTAGCTTGTTTTGCAGGATGCCGTGCAGAAAAATTGACGTGAGGTCTACAGGGGCCACGCCATGGTGTACAAGTTGAAGTATTGTGCCTTTCACCTACTTTGGCGGGTGGACTGCTAATTCAGGCGGAATTAGACCCATAAAAGGACGACAAGCCTTTATTTAAGGCTAATTATGCCTAAGATTGTGAGAGCTCCCCTAACTCCCCCGATTCAGCCCTTACGATGGAATAATAGAGATAACGACAGAATGGCGGGTTGGAAACCGCCATTCTGCGCCATTCAGCTTGCTTAATCATGAATCAGGCGGGATTAGCTTTATTCCAGCCTAAACCAGCTCACTATCGCCATGACAAATTTAGAGTGGAATTAAATGTGTTGTGGGCATAATTAAAGGCGATGAGGGACTAGAATTACGACATAATTATCGCGGCAGAATTAGTGAAACCCACAATAGGTGTTATAGGCTCTGGGCGCTGCAAATGCAATCGGATTTGGCAGGTGGTACTCAATCGGGAGCAGGTACACTAATCGGTAAAATCCGTTAGTAGACTGATGCACGAACGACCCACCACGCAAGGGTCCTACTGAATAAGTAGTGGCTGCAAAACTGGTCCTTCTGGTGTCTGTTATTGGTGCCGTCCAATGTATGCACCAGCATGTTGCAACTATTTCCTAGCTGTGCTGCACCCACTGGGGGCTCGAATTAATCTATTCATTCCTGATGGCATGGCGCACAGCGATCACGAACTGCGTGAGCTTTGATTTCGATGCTCACAAAGTGTGTTAATAACGAGGGAACTCTGAAACTCTATACCCTACAAAATGCAAATCGAACCTGCAGAAACTAATTGTCGACTCAACGACCCCAACTTCAATGCAAGGTCTGCCGAGCTTGAAGCCGTTTAACACAATCGAATCGTCCGTGCAAGCAGACATGGCCAACTACCAGGAGCAGCAGGAGGTGGTCCGTCGCTACGTCCACGCCGGCAGCATCTTGGTGGCCGAGATGCACCGCCCCCGCGCCAAGAACGCTTTCAACGACGCGCTGTACGAGCAGCTCACGGCAGCGCTGGACGAGTTCGAGGCTGATCCCTCTCTGCACGCCTTCGTGCTCACTGGCCACGGCGACTACTTCACGAGCGGCGCCGACGTGAAGGAGACCGCCGCCATCCTGGGCGACGGCTCTGTGCGTCCTCCGTCGCAGAGTCCGTCCCACAAGTTCATGCACAAGATGCTGGAGTGCAAGAAGCTGCTGGTGGCGGCCGTGAACGGACCTGCCATCGGCATCGGCGTGACGCTTCTCATGCACTGCGACCTCGTGTTCGCAGCCGACAGCGCCACGTTCTGGACGCCATTTCTGAGGATTGGAGTCGTCCCGGAGTTCGCGTCGTCCTACACGTTCCCACACCTCTTGGGGCCCACAGTCGCGAACAATCTGGTGATCCGCTCCAAGGTCTACAAGGCCAAAGAAGCTCTGGACGCCAAGATCGTGGGTGAACTGCTCCCGACCAAGGATTTCTTGGACGCAGTGTTGGCGGAGCTGGAGCCGCTGGTGGCGAACCGCTTCAACAAGAACAGTTTGCCCGTGTACAAGTCGCTGCTGCGTCGTGAGCGCGCCACCAAGATCCGCGAGGCGCTGGTTTACGAGTTCGAGCAGCTGGATCGCCGTGCTGCGAATGGTAAGTTTTTGGCCACAGTGGTGGAGCTCAAGAAGCAGTTCACGAACAAAAACAGCAGCAAGCTGTAGGTGGTGAGGTTTTCTTTTCATTGGGATACAGCGTGTTTCGTCCTGGGAAAACTGAGTTTTGGTTGCCAACATAATGAAAAGAACTGATTGACTGGTATACTGATGCACGGGCCATGGTAAACTAGTCTGCCAACGCAATAATTCCACTCGACTCGTAGCAATGAATGAGCTGTAGCTTCTTGAGTTCGTCGATCGCCTTGTTGCCTTCCTCGAAACTGGGGCAGCTCTGAGCACGACGACAAACACGCTGGTTAGTGAAGATTTCACATCCAGCATCCGTATACGTAAGCACAACTCACGTTGAGGAACGCCTTCAGATCGACTGTTTTCCTGGGCGTAGGAGGCAAGTCACGTGCTGGTTGCAGGGGTGAGTCGCTGCACAGTTGTTGGTAGAGCCGAGTCATGAGCGTTCCAATGCCCGGAGACGGTGCAAGTGTCCGCAGCAACGAATGCAACCGAACGCCATTGGAGGTGATTTGAGGCGTGAGGTCTTCTACCAAGCTTTTAAGCTGCAGCATTCGAACAAGATAGGTTAGTTAGCACAATTCACTTACAAGAGCTTTGCCATATAAAATTGTCCTGGTGTACACTGAAGTACTTACGTGCGCCGTCTCCTCCACAACCTCTTGTTTCTCTTCCTCGTACTGAGCTTTTAGAGATTGTTTCTGCAACAGTTGAAGAACAAGCGAATCAACATATTGTAAGCACTAGAAGGAGCAATTAGACTCCAGGCACCATCCGCAATACTTACATCAATCTTCTCTGTAATTGCTTCTTGGGCTTCCTTTAGCAGCACAATTTCTTGTTGCAGCTCCACGATTTCGTTCTGGGCGCGTTCCTCTTCACGTTGGCGGCGTTCTTCTGCTGTTTGAGTTTCATCCGCGCTATCCTCGTTTTCCTGATTCTCCTCGTCATTTTCCAACGTAGCGAAGACTTCCTGGAGCTGTCGGATTTCAGACGTAAAGTCGTCTAGCTGCTCCTTGAGCTTCCTACTCTCCTCTTCAAGGTGCTGCTTCTTGTTCGCTTTCCTCTCAAGAGCTTCGTCTCGCCGTCGTTTAGCTCGTTCAACTTTAATTTCCCTCTCTTTGGCAATCTCCTGATCCAGTGACTCCGTCTGGTCGTCCAATTCCTTGAGCATACGCGCATACTCCTCCTGAATATCCGTGTTTCGGCTCTTGACCAGATCACGGAACTACACCATAGCAAAATACACTTCGAAATCAGCATAACTTCACCTCCTACAGCATTTAAACACCAATGTTCCTACATTTTCTGAGCGTCGACGCAGCTCCTTCTCCAGTCGCGCCTTGGTGATCTCCAGTCGCTCGGTCGCTTCCGTTCCCTGGTCGAAAATCTCCTGGAATTTCTCTTCTAGCGTCATTTCCTCCCGCTCCGAATTGGCTGGAACCACTGCAAGCTTGGACACGAGTCGCGGCATCCCAGACGATGGGAGATCGCGCTGCATTCGAGTCACGTACTGGCCCAGCATCGCGTCCGTCGTGCGCAGCTGCTCACAGGAGGCGTCAAATACAATACAAAGGAAGAGGCACTTCTTCATCAGCAGACGCTGCTAGAGACGCACCTTGTCGCTGCATGCCGCCAGTTGCAGCACGCACTTGAGCAGCTCGCCATGCACGTCGGTCATTGCCGCTGACTAGTGCTGCGCGATTCAAACCTAGTTACATAACCTTTACATACATTGGTGTAACACACATCACATTACGGTCTTGTTGCGATTGGCAAGATGCAGCAGCCACGACCACCGCGATGGCCTGCGCCGCCAGCTCCATGGACGCAGCCACGAGCACAAGCGCGTCCTGCGTTCGTACCACCTCTTCCGCCGCCTCCTCGTGGCTTTCCAGCAGCATCTTACTTCTATCCGCAGCCTGTTTATCCTCCACGCAGTTATTTCCCTCGCTTCATGCCTCCTCAACCTCCTCCGCCACCTCCTCGTCCTCCTGTGGTGGACGCTGAGCAATTGTGGTTGGATAATTTCAAGCGTGAATATTGCAGCTCGACAGCGAGTACTAAAAACGTTGTAGATGAGGGTGCAGAATCTCCTTTGAGGTGGTTCCGACGTCGAGTTCAGCAGGCTCAGAAGCTTGTGGATCAGTTGAAAGTGGCAGCGCAAGAGCTCGTTACAATTGACAAGCGTCTTCAAAAATTGAGTACGCGCGATACGAGGCAGCAATTTGATGAAGCCTCAGCTTCAAGTGTGGAAGTTCCTCGTCTGCGTGCTCAACGCGAGCGAAAACTCGCGGTTTGTGAGGCACTAAAGAAAGAGCTCGAAAAAATGAACGTGATGTCGGGGACGTTGCCAGGACGGAAGCTAAAATCGATCCGCACTTTTGCAGCGAGAGTCAACAAGAAGAAGGTGCTGGATGCAAATGTGGCCTGTGATGGGGATATCCTCGTGGAAACGGGTGCTAAATCTAGTGCGTGCTTGTGTTTGTGCAGGCCTATCGGAAACGAGTCAAGTTGCGGCGGCGTGATGAAGCGAGTATCAATCGAGCGATGGACCCATCAAACAAACCTGAAAGCGCAGCTCTGACTACAAATAGCAAATTGGAGGTGCAGGTCGGTGCGGAAACTTTGGGAACGGAGCAAAAGTCTGCCGAGAAGGCACCTCCATCACTTCGACCAGCCAAAAAGCAGGCGGCAACTAATTTATCGGGGAAAAGTATGTCTTCAAAGCAGACCCTGGACCCAGAAACATTAACCTTCGACTCTTTGGTGGCGGTTCGACGAGCTTGGGACTCGTACATCGTTTTGCCGCGTACACCTGGAGCCTCGACGATCCCACCGGTACGTTCACGTGGTGTTGTGTACTGTAGTACGTACCACCACTTACAATACTTATTGCGGCTCGACATGCTAATGGTATCCGTTCTTGCACAGCATTTTATTCCTCCACCGTCTACGCCATCAGCTCAATGGGCGGTATATGCCGTGGGCTTCAACTGAAAATATTAATTAAATCCACGTTGCTGGTAGCGAGAACTACTTGAATCGATTAAAGGTGATGGCAAAGCATGCAAGTATGCCGTGCTGTATGCCATTACTTGCTCTTGCCGTCTATTGCTGCCCCACAGTCTCTCTAAGTTAGACAGATTTCCACAGCTCACTTGATACGCATATTTACGCGGACAATGTGGCCACTTCGTCGCGCAGTGCTTGCTCCGTCGTGAGCTTCTGCAGTTGATCGTCGTTCAGCGAATCGCCCGCCTCCTTCTTAGCCTTAATAGCGTCGATCTGCTTGAGCTTCTTCAGCAGGCCCTTCACCTTCTTAGCCTTCTCTTCAGGTGTCAACTCCGCTGGGGTCGGGTTTGCAGGGGCCTCCTCGACAGGCGCAGCTCCTGTCTTGGCGAGTGCCTCCTCAACCGCGGCCTTTGCCTCGGCAGCTTCCTGAGCCTTTTTCTTGCGAGCACTCTTGCTGAGCTTCTTCGGTGCCGCAGCCGCTCCCATTCCTGGGATCGCGCGAGGAGCAGCCATGCCCGGGATCGTCGGAGTACCTCCGCGGGGTGCAGCGTACTTGTTGCGGTCCAGCTTCCTGGAGCCACCCTCTTCCTTGCGCATCATGGCAGCAAGTGCACCCGTCGAGTTAGGCGGGCGGTACGCTTGAGGCTTGGGAGCAGCCTTCGGGGCAGTGGACGAACCAAAACCTGCGTCCTCACCCTTCCGGCGTGGGGACTGAGGCCGGTTCGGGTACGTATCTTGCGCAGCAGGGCGGAACTTGAGGTCATACAACTCGCCACGCTCCTCCTGGTGGATAGGACCCGCTCCATCGTAACGGAACACCTTGAAGCCGTTATCAACACGAAGACGAGGGAACGTAGTGGCCGTAGCGAAGTACCGACTGTCTGGGGACCAAGCAAAAGTGGTGGCGGAGTTCGACGTCGCCGAGCCCATCTTTTTGAGCTTGTTGCGCTCCCAGAAATCCATGTCACCGCGAAGATTGCCAAAACCAGCAAGGCACAGGAAACGACCGTGAGGACTCCAGCTGACATGGTTACGAGGTGCTGCGCCAAACTCAAAGATGGGAAGGGCCTTGTTGTCGTACAGCGTTGCATGCGCAGGCATCGCTCCAGCAATCACCACGAAGCCGCGGCCAGTGGGGTCCCACGCAACATCATGGACAGTGCCTTCCTTCGTGAGCGGCACGATGCAGTCGTACTCTCCGTCGCTCTGCAAAAAGAAAAGACCAGTCTCGCCATAGTACGACTTTCCAGACGTATCGATGTCCGTGCGCGTTTCAATAATGAGAGCACTGCCAGTGGGGGACCACTTCAACGAAACATCCTGAGCCTTGTAAAAGCTTTTCGTTGCCGTGGGAGCATCCAGACTGTTCGGGAACTGGTAGACCTTAACGCTGGCAGGTTTGCCCTTCTTCTCCGGAACGAAGAGAGCGACCTTGTAGGGAGCACTACCCGGGGCCACACTGAAGTTTGCAACATTCTATTCGTCACACAACAAATCACCATCAGTAAAGCCGCAAACTCACACCTCAACGTCAGGGGCGAGTGCATAACATACCGGGAGGTTGATCTGGCCAATCGGGCCCGCCGCAATTTCCAGACCGCTGTAAAGCACCACGCCATTTGCGCTCTGCCGCGCACAAATCGTTTCATCCGACGACCACTGCAGAGGTGGCCATTTCTGTCATACAACCGTGTAAACCACCGATCCCGTCAGACTCTACTCCACTACCACATATCCACCCAATCACTGTTCAACGTACGTCACGTGTGTACGACTTGTGGTTGAAGCGCGCGACCTCCTTGCCCGTGACGGCATTCCAAACGACGAGGTTGCCGAGGTCTGAGTCCTTTGCGGCCGCTGCCACGTCAACAGGTGCGAGCCAAGCGGCGACCAAGCCACCGCGTGGATGCCAGGGTTGGCCACGTCCGTCTGCACGGCGCCAGTCTCCGAATCGCGCACCGTGAAGCCCGAGGCGGTGCACGCACCAGCATGAGCAGCTTGCCGTCCTCGGAGAATTCCATGAGGTCGGCGGTGCCTGGGGCCTCAAAGTTCTCGTCGCGCTCGATTTTGCCTTCCTGTTTGCTGGAGGACGGCGGGCCCCACATGGCCTCGATGCCGCCCTTGCCGCGCAGGAAGAACTTGGTGCGCGGGAGGTCGTTCGCGTCGTCTTTAGCTGTGGGGGATTGCAGATAGAGAGAGTGTGGAGGGTTAGATCGAAGCGCAGAGACGACGACAGAGGGGACTTCGCGCACCTGTCGCCATGGTTTGGTTTAGCAAGTGGCTCTCGTTAGCCATGCCGGTTTTAGCCACATCAACATTTGAATGGCCTGATTTAGACACACCTAAATTTGAATGGAGGAACCCGGGACGACATTAGAATATTTAGTGTCCAGGTATCTAAATTTGAAACCTTTCTAAATCTAGAGACATGGCATTTACTTGCCTTTGCATGCCTGTCACGCAGAAGTAGACTCGAGAGCTAGGCCATAGGGACCGAAAATGCTTGCTTTACCCAGTAAAATATTTAAGGAAACACTGTCTTCGCGCCCCATTTAAACTTGATCGACAGCGAACATCTTTTGGCTGCTCCTGCCGCAGTTTCCAAAACTATTAGTCACCGTGTCTAGAGCCGTCACGCACTTCCTGTCGTGTCTTCATCAGCAACATCCTATAAGAATCGTTTGTATGGTACGAGTCCAGTAATTCTACTCGCTTTGTCTGCGTGGAGCAGCTCCGTCTTCTTCGTACTTTACATTTTCTACCCGAGCACAGGCTTCGGTCTGGACGCGAACACGACTCGAGTCCTCGCAATGCCCACCACCTCGTACTTGGTTCCTGCACTCTCTTCCTTCTCGTCGCTTATTGCCACGTCTCCGTCGTCCTTCTGCAGAATGGCGAAAGGCTTCGGCAGCTTCCCCACTTTCCCAGCCAGCACGTGGTTGCCAATCCGCAGCGTGATCTCTCCCTCGTGGCCGTAGCGCAGTGTGCCCACGTCCAGTCCCCGCAGATCCGTCGTCTCGGCGCCGTCTCCAGGCAGCAGGTCGCCTTGGAACTCGAGCAGACTCCACTCCTTGGCGGCCGCATCCACGACGACCGGCACGAGCATCTTGAGCAATAACTGTACACCACCTACACATTACTTTCACTATATTCCTACTATAGCATCCTATATCCTATAATAGGCAGCACATCTTCCTACTTTAACGTTCCTCCGTCACACATCCAGCAGAGCCGCTCATTTCGGGCATTCCGGGGGTGACAGGACCAGAGGACGCTCAGACTTGTGCAGGATGCTCGCTCTCGTTCGCTCCAAGGGCGCGCTGCGCATGGCCATGGGCGCGCGCGCCGCCAGCACCGTGGGCGCCGCGCTGGACGAGGCGGTGGCGCGTCTGCCGCACAAGGAGGCGCTGCGCAGCGTCAAGCAGGACGTGCGCTGGAGCTTCAAGGAGCTCAACGCGGCCGTGGACGAGCTGGCCAACGGCTTCGTGGACCTGCAGTTCGCGCGCGGAGACGTGGTGGCAGTGTGGCTGCCCAACAGCGCCGAGAACGTGGTGACGCAGCTGGCGGCGGCCAAGGCGGGACTCACGCTGGCCGTGATCGAGCCGGAGGTGTCGGAGGCTGAGGAACTGGCCTTCATCCTGCAGGACAGCAAGGCCAGCGGCCTCGTGTTCGAGCCCAAGATGCAGGGCCGCAACCAGACGGAGATCGTGCAGGGACTGTTCCCCGAGCTGGCTACGTGTACGGAATAGTGGGGGCTGGAGTTGTGGTACATGGAGACTGATACTTTTGCTGTGGTGTTTAGTCCGTGAACGCATGGAGGTCTTCCGACCCAAGAACTTCCGCCACTTGCACAGCGTCATCACGACGAGCTGGGACCCGGTGGAGGGCATGCTGAACCTTAGCGGCATGATGGTCAACAGCCCCGAGCCGTACACCATCAAAACGCTGACGAAGACGCTGGACGACAAGACGCCGCTCGCCGTCACGTACTCGAGTACGTGACTGTTGGGGGGGTTGCTATAGGAGATAATTATTGCTGACGACAGGGCTGTTGGTGTTGCTACTGCAGAGGTCGCGGGCCAGAACCCCAAGAAGAGCGCCGTGCTGACCCATGGTGGCCTGCTCAAGCGTGCCGAGAAGCTGGCCAAGAGGTTCGAAGTGGATATTGTGTTGGAGAAAGAGATTGGGAGTTTTGTTTTACTAACGTTTGCTTTGATGGTTGCAGCCTGAACCTGACTGCCACGGACAAGATCCTGCTCACTGGCGAGGAGACCGGACTATCGCTTGCTCCGTTCGCTGCTATTGGCCAGAGCTCGCAGGTTGTGCTGCCGTCTACGGAGTTCAGCGAGGAGGCTGTGCAGCAGGCTCTGAAGGTGGAGCACTGCAGCATTGTAGGCAGTGGACTTGAGAACTTCAAGCGCGTGTAAATTGGGAGCGTCATGAAGTGCAGCATGGAGGTGTAAGATACACACCAACTTCACCTCCAACGATCCACCGCGCAGATGAAGAAACGAACAAACATGAAACGAGAGTGAATGAAGTAAGCGATCGCGTTATCGTTTGTAAATGTTTTGCGTGGCATGGCGATGCTGGGCCGACCTGCAACTAGAGCCTACTACTTCGAAGTATCGTATAACATTGATGCATTGACTAAAAACATGAATCAGGTCAAGCTGTTCCCTAAGCCATGAGGATGCCACCGAGGCCGAAGGTAATGGTGGCAAGCAGCATGGAGCGCATAGTCTCGCGTGACGTGTAGGGCGGAAGCTCGACTGAGAAGAAACAAGTGTGGGCAACCGGTAGGCTGCGCGTAGCATCACGACCACCTTTCTTGGACAACTTGAAGGGCTGTGGCCACTTGCCGCGAGGAAGGCGACTGCGTCCCCAGGCAAAGCGAACGAAGTCAGCACGTTGCTCATCAGAGAATTCAGCAAGAGCCTCCCAGAAGAGCAGCACGGTTGGGTCATCTTCGGCGTATCCATCGTATCGGGTGTGCCGCTGCCAGAGATCCAAATCAATTTTCGGCGAGCCACATGTAAGTATCTCGAGCTCCTGCCACGTTAGAAGCGTAAGGACCCGCCGAGGGAACAGTGTTGCGAATCCTCTCGCCATGGCAGCCACCTGTGCGCTGCATTCTTCCAGTCGAGCGCGCTCTGCAAGGCGGCAATACTCTAATCGGTTATGGAATTCTACGGGGAGAAGTCGACCACCCGGGACAAGCTCAATTTCCTCTCCTGTGCACGAGGATGCAGTAAAGCGCAGATCGAGGCCAGCGAAGGCTGTAGCGAACTCATCCTCAGTGGAAATACCATCATTTTCGCAGTTAGCGATGCCGTCCAGCATTTGGATAAACATGGCATCCGTGCCTTCAAGGTCACCACGAGTGAGCGTCTGACCCAACAACTGTTTCCACACAAGAGACGGTAGCATGAACGGAAAATCGCCGTGAGTGCGCAGTGAAATCCCCAGCAGTTGACCAACGAACGCAAACATTTGCATTGCAACTGGCGACGTGCACTTGGGGTTCGGCAGATACATTCCGCGGTTGCTGCCTGTGTCATGCTGACCGTTCGGGCACAGCATAAACAAGCTGAAGTGTGGTGAGAACAAGTCATCAACCATGGATGTTGCGCCTTCACGATAGACTCCACCCCAGTCAACGCCTTCCTCGCCGCGGAACTTGACGCTGAACAACCGACCCTTGCTGTCGATCTGACGTCTCAACAGCGCAGGATTCCACTTGATGTAGCTGTCGGAACGCTTGCGCGAAGAAACATTCGGATACGGATGGCTCCACTTCACGGTCATCGCGCGATTCAAGCGCCTGCATTCGGTCTAGCGTGATGCGCGCTGTCTGCTGTAAGTTTCCGCTAGAGGTTTCTCCAGCGACGTTCGTTGCTTCGATGGCGGCTTCAACGAGCGCGCTTTTCACGTCGAAGAAGACACAATGGCTTAGTTGACGCAGTCTACTGGCAATAGTCCATGGTGATTTCGTATCGCGCAGATCAAGAAGTGACAAGCAATGCTGAAGGCTCAAGTTTAAGTACTTGAACAACGCAAACCGGAGCTGCAGTGATTCCAACGAGAGATTTAGCAACGTCGAGCAGCGCAACCCATCTAGGGTCTGATTGAGCTTGATATCTGATGGTTGGAGATCGACAGAGTGTCTAGTCGTTGCTGGGGTGGCTGTCGGCAGGGACGCTGCGGGCTCAACATGATTATTTACCCAGTCCACGAGCTGCAAGTCCATCGCATGAGTCCAGCGATCACCCTCAGAGGTTTCATCTTGGTCGGATTGTTGTAGCACAAGTTTCTGAAGAAGCTGCTCCATATCTGCAGCCGTTGCACGAGCTAACTGTTTTTCCTTCGGGATACCCAAAGCACTGACCGTTGCAGCAAAGCCGAAGTGAGCACCCGCATTTTCGTCCGGATGGAATGTGTACTCGAGGTGATTGCCATCTAGCGCGATAGCACTCTCCGGCCACCCACTCTTCCCAGCATACGTTCGATTACTGCGAATTTCTTTAATAGGATCGCTGGTATCATCGCGTGCAACAAGCATAAAGCTGGTCATGTCCAAACGAGACATACTTTGCCCTTGTCCTGGTGCGAGCGAGCAACGCGAATCGAACGTTATCCGTAGTGCCTGGGTAGCATCATACGCAATGGACCCACCTAAAGCGACACCAGGCACGTAAGGGTGTGATGTCTCGAAAACTGTAGATGATCCATAAACTTCCAGCCAAATTGCAACCAAAATATGCCGTGGTAAACGCAATGTTTGCCCGAGCAAAAACCTTGTAAGCTCCGACACGTCATTTAGGCTATCGCGTACGCTTGTACGCTCGAATGGAACAGGAAGATCAAATGGTTCAGTCACAAGTGGGAATTCTGAGGTTGTGGTGCCACCGAGCTTGCGCTCGAAAACTGGCGCTGCCGAGGATATAACCATAGACAATTCAACTAGCTGCAACAGGTGCGCCGAGAGGAAGGTTTTGCCACTTGCTTTGTCAACCTCTGCACGAGTTAGTGCCAACCGGGAAATCGACTCTAGCGCGTCCATCTCGGGAACTTCGTCTTCCGGGAAGAGTTCGGGATGATGTAGCAATTGCTGGAGTAAACGTACGACGCGTCCTTTAAACGGAGCTCCTGGAGAACGCAGATAACGAACAAGCGCCCCATAAATTTTACGGTTGTGCACAGCACCGTGGGCTACCAACTCTGATGCATCATTGAGCAAAAGTTCCAGCACCCAGCACGCCCACTCCAGTGATGGGCTAACCAGCACTTCCGATTCCTTCGTCCAACGAATATTTGCCATCGGCTTCACCTGGAAACGATAGCCATAGCCGTTATCTTTTGTAGCATTCTCTTCCGAAGCTGTGAAGCGGAACCAGAACTGGTGCGAGTGAATAATTAAATCCGGAAGTAGATGACCCGATGTTGTCATGGCATTATCCACCACACCGACACGATCTTCGCATTCCGGGTCTGCGAAGAAAGTCAACTTTGCCTTGGCCCCCAGGCGACATCGGTGGTCGAACACAATTCGCAAGCAGCGATAAGAACTGTCGATACTTACAGCTCGAGCGTACTCGCATTGACCAAAGTATGGGTGCAATGATTGAAACTCCTGCACCGCTGATATCTCGCCCGTTCCATCTCCTGCCATTCGCGTAGACTCCACGAAATGACTAACACATTCTTTCACAAGTACACTGGATAGCAACCCATCGTGATCGTCAACACTACCTCCAAGGTACGCAGTAGCGACTTCTTGAGCTTCGGTATCTGATGGCTGACGGGTTCTTCTCATTCTGCACGCAGATGAGTCTTCAGTCTTGCTTTCTTCATGGTGCCACTTGTCACCTGTGGGGTCTCCAGAATTATGTGTCACAGTTTGCACAGAAGTAAGAAGCGATGTCTGTGAGTCTTCAATGGACATGGCAATTGCCCGATTCAAGCGCTTCATCCTCGTCATCACCCTCATCATATTCAGGAACCCCCGTGTGAAAAGAACGAAGGGAAGGCTCGATTCCTTCTCTCCGACCGCTAACAGGGTCTCGTCTGGGAGAGCTCGGGCACATACTGGATGAAATGTCATCAGCACGCTCGTTCACATCAACGCGTGCTTCTTGGTGAAGAAGCCGTAGCGTGATAGCTTGGAGACTTGCTAATAAGAGCCCTGGCTGTTCGGTAGTTTCAACTGACTCATTTGTCAAACTCGGCGTAGTCTTGACTGTAGAAGTGATCGCACCTTCAACGTCAGCGTGAGGGGTGGAGTTCATTTCGGATGCTGCCACCATCTTAAGAAGGCTTACAAACTGTCGTGGGCCACCGACCACATCCAATATCTCGCTTGAGAACGAAGGGGATAGCGAAGCCGGTTTATCTTCAAGGTATTGCGCTTCCCTGTTCATTTCTCCTGATCCACGAGGTGTCGATTCTACAGCGGCGAAAGCACACAGCAACGCTGTGACAGCGCGTCTTGCATAATACGTTGAAAGAGCATTTTCTGTTCTGAGCGCGACACGGTGAATACTTTTCACACCTTCCAGTGGCTCGTCGTAAATCTTCACAATTCGACGTAAGTCTCGAGGAAAATGCCACTCATCTTCATACGCACCGGATTCCGTGTTTAGGAATGCAACCAGCACTCCATCATCAGGTGAAAATCGCCTGTAAATGCCTGTTCGCCCGCTAGTCGCTAGTCGCTGGACTGGGCCAACGTCGCTGGTCACAGTCAAGAGGACATTCGGTGTCAAATACTCCGGGTCAAGAGGCGAGAAGGCTGTCAAGTTCGCATCACGAGCTGCTGTGGCTCCTAAGCTCGGCTTAGCTGGTCCAGGAGCCAAGATTGGGGCGAGAGTCACTGCCATCGCATCGACATTGGGGGCATATGACAATTCAGCACTCCGTGTTGATGCAGCTGAACCTAAATACTCGGCCGCTATAGCGTCTCGACGATCAAAAGACGTCACAAGTGGGTCCGGCTGATCAATTTCTTCCATTGCTGCTCGATCTTCCAAGACGACTGTTCTAGCAGCAGAAAATGTGTCTGTCAGCAGATCCAAGGAATCAAATTTCTCGGCGTAATTGCTACCGTGCTCCATCAGCCACTCCATGGCACGATTTGGGTCACTATTGGAGAGCTCCAAAGCACAGAATGCTAGGCAATAAGGCATGCCTGAGATATTCTGAAGCTCTACAGCTTTTCCTTCAAGAGTAAGACCTGAAGCTCCTTCCGCTCCATCAGCCAATTCGTGAGCCGCGATAGTTGCTTGCGCGAGTCGCTGGGCTTCTTGACGTTCCTGGTATGTTGCGGCACCGTCACCCATCAGCCATTCAACTGCCATATTAGGGTCATCGCGAGAATGTTCTAGTGCAGCCATACATAACTCAAACTCGAATCCCATTGCTGCCAGTGTTGAAGCGAACCCTCGACGAACACGGTGTGCCTCTGTTTCTTCTTCAGCTGGATTATCGTTGGCATCAACACCGCCAGCACCCGATAAGTTTGCTGATTCTGGAGCCATAATAGCTGGTGCTGTAGGTGCATGCAATCCATGAAACATTGCTTCGCCTAGTGGCGTGGAAGACTCAATCAGACGGCACAGAATCATTCGACCACGTTCCTGAAGCATCGGCAGACTTAAAAAGCTGTTGAGACTGATCGGTGTCAAGGCAAACTGAAGAAGACTCTGTGCCATAGAGTGCTGTGCAAAACTTTTTGTCACGTGCAGTGAGTGGCGTAATAGAGCCTCCAAAGCCAATAGTGCACGAGATCGGATTTGAAGTCTCCACAAGCTATCAAAATCTTTTAGCGCGCTCGTTTCCTCCAACGATGAAAGCTGAAGGATTACTGGCATCATGTCCAACGTAAGGGGCACTGCTGTCGGAGGTAAACAGATTTCTTCGTTGGGGGACAGAGCGGACAGCTTGACATCTTGCACGTTATGGCCAGGATCAAAGTCAATCTCCGACGAGGTAGGGTGGAAAACAACTCGAACTGTCGAAGCACGCGAGTTCATCTCAATCAGGGTAGCACTCACTGGCTGACCATTACCATCTGTACTAACGTCAACTGCACCACTGTTTAAGCTTTGCGCGGTCACGGCAACCTTTCCGCCAACCCGAATACAGTCGGAATGGGAACCAAGAACGCATAAAGCTCCAACTGCACGAATAATTGCCGATCGGAGCCGAATATCGGAAGGATCCGGGCCTACCTTTGCGTCTGGTGACGGTGGTCCAGCTTTCTTCCTTGCTAAAATTGGAGAGATGTTGCGAATCGCGTTGCACAAATTTTCTGCCACTCCTTGTTTCCAGGTCTTCTCCATCAGCAATAAGCGCAGTAGTGCCACGCTTTCCGAAGCCACCACTAACGAGATCTGGCCGGAGCGGAACCCTATGGGGTTACTTAAAGACTCAGTGGACGCGACTGATCTATCTGCAGTACTAACTAGTGCAGTCGCTGGAACATTGACAGCATGTGTAGCCATTGGAGCCGCTGTGCTACAAACTGACTCGGCAACCTGATCTAGAAGTAGATCGATTAGCACGGACTCAGAACCAAGGATAGCACCCACATCCGAAGGTTTAATGTGCCCACTGCAGCAAATTTTCCGAAGAAGTAGTTTGACAACGCGCTGAGAGCGAGGCGAGGCAAGCCGAAGCATTTCTAGAAGTCCTCGAAGCATATGCGGGCGCAGTAGATAGGTGAGTGCCGGAGACTGTTGGACTTTGAGATAGCATGAACAACAGCACCCCGAACATGTGAGTCTCCACTTCCAGAGGCTCCAGAAGTTCACTATCTCCTGATAAATCGCTGGGTGCATGATGAACATTTACAAAACCGGACTTCCCACGGACTACATCGCTGGGATACTGGCGTAGACTTGCCCCTCGCTTTTGAACAGGCGTAGATACCGATCGAAGCATTCTCTGGGCACGTGTCAACCCTTCAGCTTCCTCGGTAAGCTCTTTGCCTTGAATCAGCTCTTTTTCTAGAACCTCAAATACTTTTCTGTGGAACTCTTTGGAGAACCACAAAGTCTGAAGGGCCGGCTCTTCGAGCTCTCTGTTTGTTGCTGCACTCTTCGCTGCATCGCTGGCAACTTCAGCTGTACGAGTCGCAGCATCTTCATCTGTAAAGCCCAAACCAGAAGTACGAGAAATGTCGGGCGTTCCTGAAGCTATAGGCACGCCCACATTACCTGAACTTCCTGCTTTCTGAATGCGTTGCTTTCGCTTAAGTTTTGCAACAGCTGCAACCGACTTAGCCTCCCCTTCTCGCCTCTCATGAGCACCGCTAATTCCAGTAGCTGCCAAGAACCGAAACACCACCCAAGCACATCGCCTGGTCTGCTTCCGAATGATCATCTGCTCATCTGTGCAAGCACGCCATTGGGATATTAATTTGCTAGTTGTCGGGTCCAGAGAGTCAATATCTCCCGCCGAAAGGTTATCGGAGTCGCTTTGGCCACCACTCAAATACTCGTCATCTGAAGCTGACAATTCACCACCATCGTCATCACCACCTACTCGAGACAGCTCACTCCACTTTTGAATAGCACTGTGTTCATCATGCATACAGATCAGTTTCGATAATCTAACAGATTCGTTCAACTGCGCTCTAAGCAGGATCGAACCCTTCGCTGAAAAGATCGAATGCATGCGATAATCCGATCCCACTCGATTTGAGACATCGTGTCCAGCGTATCATTCGAGAAGACTGGCATCTCGGTGGGGACCCATCGGCAGTGCGATATGGATGAATTGAATCCCCTCGCGTCAGGGCCTTCCGTTATGGCTTTCAAAACTGGACCACAATCGTAGCCGCATATACCTTCTCCTTCATTCAGGTGCCACAGCCCGACCAGGTCATTTGAAAATGCATGAGATCTTGGCAACGATAAATCGGTTGGTCTATCCACCAGTGGAACGCTCAGCTGAAAGTCTCGTTGGATTTCAATACCAGAACGAGATATTCTCCAGATTCGAACTTCAGCGATAGATCCCTTAAACTTTCGCTGGGCTGACACATTCGTAAGTGCTGCACCCTGTGCATCCACACCACTCATCCAACATCCAAGTCGTGAGTCTCGGAAATTCACGTTACTACATACACGATCAAAGGTCATGCTCTCCGAAAACACACCATTCACAAACAGCTTAGCACATCGTTCTGAAGAATCAAAAGTAACCGCACAATGGGTCCACTCAAAGGTTCGGAGCTGGTGTGATCTAAACAATCGTTCCCTTGGAAAGTTCCCGGGGATCGACAGCTGCACAAATCGATCAACTATTTCAAGGTATACGCTGCCACTTTGAGCACCATTATCGCATCGTAACGCTTGGCACCCTACCAGTTCAGTTGGGTTAATCCACATTTCGATCGTGAAGTCTTTCATCTCACCCAGTGCAGGCATGTCAACATAGCTGATATCGTCTAACTTTGGGTTTGCTGTTGACTGTGCACCACGGGTGTTCACTGGCGTAATTTTTGCTCCAAATATCAGCACTTTGGAGCTAGGGGCACGAGATGGAGGACCCAACAGCTTCCGTTGTAATCCAGCGAGCATATCCGCGTACAGCAGCGAAAGCGATGACGCAGTGTGACGTGTTGTTAATGGCACAGTGCCATTTGTGTTTTCAATGTCGAGCTCATTCTTCTTCCACCATTCTGCTGGGCACGCATAATGAGGAGCTCGGCGAAGCAGACGAATGACGTCTCGTTTAGTCATGTAACCACTCCGGAGAAGTCCTTGCTGAACAAATTCCTCCGACAGAGGATGCCAATTTATAGTTGAGTACCTGCATACTGAACTCGATGACCGAGTACCAACAGATGCACCACTGGCAACGCTATTGTCGGCAACCGCTTGGCGGAGAACTGAGCTGATGGAGAAAATTTCTTGCAACTTTGACAGCATGCCTGTGTCCAAAAGGAACTGATGGTCTCGCGGCTCGAAATCCAAGCTCCATGCACACAAAATAGTCTGCTTCAATTGCGGGTCAGACACATTGAAGCCGGAACTCCTCCAAGCATTTGTGCCAAATGAGCGTACAGGTCGCAGAAAGCGTTTTGGACACACTGAATCGTCTGGCGGTTGCAACCCTCAAGTCCCTTCAGGTAGTGATGACGAACTGTTGCCCGAAATGTTTCTGCAACAACTTGCCCATCATTGAGCTCTCGCGACTCTTTCTCACTCTCAGTAAACCCTCTCATAGCAGGGCGGAGGAATATGAGAGCGTTATGAATGGCTGAGTCATAAGACAGCAGCGATATGATGCTCTTCATCGCCTGAAGGCCAAACAAACGAGAATCGGATCGTCGCTGCCGTCGCTCAAGCAAAAGCGCAAGCACCTCTGGTGGAGCACCCGTTCCGTCACGAATATACAGCTCGCACGCTTTCATCATCGCTGAAAAGCTGTTTGTGTAGTCGTATTTCTTACTCAGAACTGGATCATCCGAAACCTCAGCAATATCAGCGTTATCGTCACTTCCAGTTTGCTGTTGGACCGCATCTGGTGTGATAGGAGAAGATGATAGGGCAAGCCCTTGAATCGATGCACGCCGGGCTCGCCAACGATGTTGCGCACGCAGTACATCTACAATCCCAGACCATTTCGAACTATCCGCCTCGCCTAATGTTTTCCACCGCTCAAGCATCGGCTGCAGCGAAGGTGGCGTTTTCTGAGAGCTCCACTTTTCTGCCAGGTTCAACAGCGCAACCTGTGAGTCACCCTTGATATGCTGTGCGTCCTCCGACGGCGGTGCTAATTTGCATAAGAATTCTGCCCGATATATAACTTGTTTTATGAGCTCGGCAAAAGTCTTCGGCATTACCACGCTTCGTTCCAGGTTAATATCTTCACCGACTTGCTTAGCCGACGTGTCATTTGGTTGGTTCTTAGTTTCACCTGGAGAATCATGTTCACGTGGATCCTGATCATTTGACGGTTCGTCAGCTTCTTTTGCCCGATACCCCTGTCTTGTTTTAATTAGCCAGTGCCGTAGCATTACGATCCTCTTCCATACACGAATTAAATCATCAGATGGGGTTAAGTTTGCGTGGGTTAGGAAAAACTCTGCGCCAACAACTTCACCAGCCGCACTTGCCCCTGCACCCGCTGCAATAGCTTGTACCTCTTGAAGCACATGAGATGGCGCATGCATAATCAAAGCTGCACACATCCATCGTTCACACGCGGGAAATTTGCCAAGTCGACTCAAAAAGGTACGATCAGGAGAGTGTTTTTCTAGCCAGGAAAGAATTAGCTGCACGGTTCCATGTTCAGTCATGTCTGCAGTCCAATTCTCCCAAAATACAACGTCGCGTTGATGCATCGTGTCATCAGACTCTAGTCGCCCACCAGATCCGCGCTTCCTTAAAGCGGAATCGCTCTCTGGACCAACAGGTGCAGATTGCGGTAAGCTTGTTAAAATGCCCGACCCACTCGCCTGGTCCACTGAAGGATACCGGGTACACTCTGCTTGAAGCGCATCACTCCAGTGCAATGGCAAACCGGCTGCGAGTTGCAGTTCAATAATACTTGACTCAGCAATGCCTCCACTTAGAAGCGGTGACTGCAGCCACGGCAGTAACTCTTCTTCGACAGTATCCACTGGATGTCCAGCAATTAACGTGCTGGTTATACGTCCAGCGAGCGAAGCAAGTGAGTTATGCATGTCAAATAGCCAGTGGATACGTAGTGTAGACTTGGCAATACCTGAAGGGCGCACCTGAACAACATCTTGAGAGCCGTAGAGTGACACACCAGTTGTTACCACTTCGGGAAGTTTCTCAATAGTCGTTCCAAGTGGTTGAAACTCTTGAGGTCCCACAGCGACTCCTATATCTTCTCCGTTGTATGCGAACGATAAAGTTTGTAAATCATAGTCGATCGTTACCGTAAAGATATCACCAGCACCAATCATGAGCTTTGGACCGTAATCATAACGAGTGCCCTTTGCCCAAAGAGCACCGATAGAGGGCATCCACCCGATACTTGTTCGGGTTTCTCCAAGAAAATTTTCATAAGCTGAGAGCTGAGAGCTCAAACGATTTCTTCCTATAGGTTGGCGCCAAGTCAACGCCAATACACAAGTGTCCAGATACATTACCTCCAGCACGAGAGCATTTGAGCGCATAGTCAACAGAATGCACTCCGTGTAGGAAAGCCGTTCGCAATAGACACGTCCGCCATGTATCCGTGCCATCTTTGACGTACGCTGATGTCCCAGTGTGGCTGACACAGACAGAGTTCAACTTCTTCTTGGTGTTAAATCTTAGTGAAAGACAGCCGTGAGGGGGAACAAACCGCGGGAGACTGGCCAAAGGGGTTTCATCTTGGACCATAAACGTCGGCACTCCATATGCAGCACCCATCATATTCTGAGACCCTGGGAACCCTACAGATCCTGATGCGTAGCAGTCACGCAAAATCTTAATGAAAGACTCATCATACTCTTCATCAGGCAAGTTTTCCTTCTTGTACCACGGATCTCCTCCATTTGCAAACTCTTGCGTCGTCAACCGGTACAACTTTCCCTGTGTAATTTTCGCTGGTGACGAAAGCATCTCGAGCGCATAACCCAAAATATCCTTTTTTGAGCTACCTCCGACCGTGGCTTGGGCTACTAGCAGTTGTGAGCCTTCTTCCCACAGTCTAATCGTGTGGTCACGCGTTAGCCTGCCACCATGCCTGGTGGGGTTGACAGAGCGCCCCAGCGCAACGATTGAGAAAGAACTTGTCGCTTCAAACTGAAAACCAATCTGTCCTTCGAAATGATCTTTTTCCCCGGTGTAGAGCTGGTGAAAAACATTATATAATCTTTTCGATGTGTGTGATCGGAAGCTAGGATCCCTTTCGAGCGCAGCAGCACGCTCCATTTCCTGTAATTCAATCAGCCTAGCCTTTTGGTGGGCCTCAAGTTGTTGAAATCGGTGTGCAGACTTAATCACAGCCTGCGATTCCGAGCAATAATGATCCAGTGTTTCGAGAAGTCTCACAACTGCCGGAAGTATCGGGCGGGCAAGCCAAGTTTGCCGGCGCAGCAGGCATAGGCAGGATACAAACCATGGAAGTACCTCTGACAACAACGGGATCTTGTAAGAGCGAACACTGGCTTGGAGGGCTGCAGTTGTACGAGAAAGTGTAAACGATTCTTCGGCTTGAAAGGCAACGATACTGTCGATAAGGTTTCGATACGCGTTCAAAGACAAGAACCCAAATTGAGTAGTCGCTTCTTGAACGTGGAGTCTTCGTTGGAGCATGGTTCGAAGTTGTTTCTCATCTTTTTCATCTCTAGGGTCGTTCTCGGTGCAATTTGTCTTTGTCAACTCGACAGCTTCTGAAAGCAGGTATAATTGATAGGTCTTCAATAAGCGAATTGCGATTTCAGGAAGTTTATCGCCTTGCAACATTGAATGACCATCATTCCATGTCATTCGTGTCAGCTCCAAGTTGTGTTTGATGTGACTTTATTACCAATTCCATGAGAAGTCCAATTGCGTCAGTAACCGCTGAGGCCCACGCCGCATCCTCAGTCTGAATGAAACTCGACCCTCTTGCCTCGGCAACTTCAGCTGCCATGAAAGGCATGAAAGTTAAAATTCCATCTGGTCCAGGAGCAGCTAGAATCTCCATCACGGAGGTTAGTACAAAATAGCTAGCCGAGGTTACATCAAAAGGATGGTTAATGTACGAACGAAGCAACTGAAGCAGCAACTCCAACTTTTCAATTGGGGAAGGATACAGCACAGAGATTCCGGCCACGATAGTTTGCGCAGCAGCCTTTTCAATATCATCCACAAGTATCATTCTTGAAGTATGATTTTCCTCACGTATGCGCGCCATTGCCTCGAGCTCACCTCGCAGAGAAGAAACCAGCTCGGGAACGATACCTAACTCTGCTACGGGATCCTTGATTTCATGGCATTCGATGCTTTCCAGATTGGCACTGATAATCCCCAGAATATGAACACAACCAGTACGTCCGTGCCTATTGTCACCAGCTTCCACTTAAGGTATCCACAGAGATAACAGATTGAGAGTGGAATCGTTTGAGAATAGTGAGTAGCAAGGAAAATACGTCTTTGTTTGGCTGGCGGCAAAAGGGTTCTTCAAAATGAACAGGGGGGTTGGTGGAGGATAAGGACGAATCCGCACGTTGCGAACCAATCTGGTACAAGTTGTAGATTTGACCAATGATTGTGGTGCCAAGTTCACCAAGAGACTCTGCGCTCTGAGCAACATCATCACTCGTTTGGCGTGGTGTACTCTGATCTCCACCCATGGTAGTAAGCGCAGCACTCACGGAAGTTTCTTCGCGGAATCCATTTCGACAAATTGTGCACAGTTTTGAAGACCCTTTGTTGACAAAAGAACACTTTGAACACGGCCATTCTTCAATGGGATGCAAGCAAGGGTCAACCCAAACTGCGTGTGCACAATGGTTTGATCCTGGACATGACACTTTCAGCTCCAGCATCCGCACGCCGCTCACAGGGACTTCAAACTGCTCGATAAGATGGGTTTCGGACACTGGTTTCGACTGCCACAATAACTTATCGTCGCCGACAAGCTGGAATGTCACCGAAACTCCACGATTCTGGAGAATTTGATTGTGTGTATCATCATTGATAGCTACCGCGCCACTGATAACTTTGAACGCTTCCGACAAATCATAAATGACGTAAGCTTCACCGTGAGAAGGCGGATGTGTCGACAAACAGCGCTGTTTAGCCTCGCCATTAATGTGGATCGAGGTACTGCCCGTAGCTGTTGCATTACCAGACGAAGTATTTAAGTCTTCGTTACCAGCATAACCGAGTTGTCCTCCTTTTCCCAAAGTACCATATCCAACAGAAAAATGATACTCTCTCATACTTGAAAGAAACACCGGTTCAATATCGGCTGGCCCCGAGCTAGTGCAGTCCCACTTCGTGACTCCAAGCAACGTAATGACTTTACCCGATCCATAAAACGAGACAGCAGGATGCACTTCGTGCCCAGCAAGATCAGTAAATACCACTCCATAATCTGTGCCATTAATTTTGTATGATAGCGTGCCTTCGCTCATGTCCACATCAATTTGAACAATGTCTCCAGGGTGTACCTTACCAATAGTTTGGCTAAGTTTATGCCCACGCGCGTATAGGTTGCCATTATAACCACGTAGCATCCAAAGACTAGGAGATGAATCATAGCCGTTTACAGTTACGGGGAGTATAGCAGCACCGAAACATGTCATCTCGTCGTCTTGTGTATCTGTATCGAGACGGAACTTCCAAGAAGCCTTTCCGGACGATATGCCGCAGTTCACGGCTGCATACTGATAACTTGTTTCTCGAGTTCGGACAACGAGACCTCCGTCTTCGACAATCACACCAGTTGAGCAAACCGATGACTCAAACAGCGCTGCAACTCGACGAATATCGCCAAAACCGACCTTATCTCCCTCGTGTGATAACCGTCGTGATTCCTCCCGACGATACGCATTTATTCCTTTGCACAAGTGACGGCCTTGTTCCAATGCCAGTGCTGCAACTCTACGACGACTGGGATCCCCATCGTGATTCTTGTAGCTTAAAAGCATATTAACAAATTGCATCGTGACACTTAGCGATGCCGTTGACAATGCCCAGGCTTTAAGCGCACCAATCGCTTCCACGGCCATGATTTCATCATCTGTCTCCATTGCTCCAAGTAGCCAGTTTGCAACGGCACTTAAGGTTGATTTTGGGTCTGCAAAAAGCGAACCGGGAGCGGGCATGTTCAATCGTAGGTGTTCAATCGCGTACGTCCCATTTCGATTCGAGGAAGGTGTTCCTGACATGACAATACGAGCTTCCCGACAAGACGGTGGGAAACTTGCTCCAATAAATGTAGGTCCCGACGGAGACACCATGCGATCTTCTACTAGTTGAACAAAATTGTCACTCCCCTCTGCTCGATACTGAATGCCGACACTCTGGGGAACATACTTCATGTGCCAGTGAATCGCAATCGACGTCACTTTCTCCAGCTCCGTTGACCGGACGATAAAGTTCACAACTCCAGGTCTTGGCTGCGATTGCCAGAACGTATTTTCCACTCCATCCACAGCGCAACGCGCCCCGTGTGAGTCAGAACTGGACGTCACAGAAGAAGCCTCGACAGCGTTTCTCTCCAACACTAATGCCTTATCTGGCGCTTTCTTCGTCGGACTCCAGAAGGAGTACAGCGACAGCACGGGGAAGCACGTCAACAGTTGTGACAGCTCCTGAAAGGACCTTAACGCGTTCGGGTTCCTATAATCAAACGCCCCCAGCAACGCCGAGAGCGTGTGAATGGCTAAATGGTGCAGCTCCTCGTTCGCGGGAGCGCTCTCCACTGGCCTCGGGATCTTCTTAACTCCGTCCCGACTCATCAGCTCGCACGCAATCTTGGAACTATGGGAGATGACCGCCAGTCGTCTCTCCAACACGTGCGTAAACACTGGAGTGGGCAGCGCTTCAATGAGCATTTCTTCCAGCGTGCGGATGGAGCTCTTCTCCATGCCCGACTTGTCCACGACGCCGGCGCTCGTCATGTTCCTGTAGTCTGTGACGCTCTGTCGGCATTTCAATTTCCTGTTCTTGTGCATTCTGTGCTCCGTCGGCAGGTCGCCCGCCGTGTTCTCTCCGCATATTAAAGCCGATACAAAAGCGTCCTGGAGGACGTTCGCTTGCAACTGACGCAGATATTCCTCGCTCTGGAGGTACTCGTCCCAGCTGGCAGCGGCCGTGTACTGTAACAAGGCAAAACACACAGCGCAGGACCTCGTGCGGCCCGAGTGGAGCCGCGCAGGCTTAGGCATCCATCCGTCTTCGTCGTCTCCGGTCCCCCAGGCCTCCGCCTCGGCTCGTAAGGGCTCCGTCTGCGGCGCAGCTTCACTGGGTGACGCATCGACGTCTTCTCCTGGTCCGGGGTCGCTCGTGGCGGCGCTGGAGCTCGTGACAGCGACGTCCGCGCGCAGCGGATCCAGCTCCTCCGCCTCCATGAGCTCTTCTTGGGTTGCGGAATGTTTTTTTTGGAAAGATATGCGAGGGTCTGATTGGTTGAAAAGAGCAACTTCTGACCAATGAGAGACGAGGGACGATACCACTTCAACTTGGTAGCAACAGCAACTTGCGACTTTTGAACAATGTATGAATTTGCCATATATAAGCTTCGTTACTTCTCTTTCTCTTTGTGTCAAGCTCTCGCTGCAGCTGCCCTTGGTTCATGCTGCGTGAGAGAATGGTGGGACGACTTTCGCGCATCTACAATGCTTGCGAGCCGTTGAGTGTCCGGCGAGTGCCGCCGTTCACGTTGAGCCCCGCGGGAGACTCGAAGTTCGAGTAAGCTCGCCTCCTGCGGGGTCAGTGCAGCCGCCGAGTAGTGCGACGACGAGCGGCGCACGTGCGAGCGCGAGCGCAGGAAGCTCTGCGAGCGAGACACGCGCGCCACGAAGGACGGCGTGTTGCGCGCGGCCTCTGCATCCTTGCGCATCTTCTTCTCGCTCTTGAGCTCGATGGCGCCGTACTTGGAGCTGGCGCACACGATGAACATGAAGACCGTGAGCAGCAGACACAGCCCGGCGAAGATCAAGTGGCTGATAGCGAATGACGGCTCAGCCACGTAGATCCCTGCCTGTGCGGCGTAGTACACGGCGAAGGACATGATGATGTATCGTCCGTTCTGGTAGGGCGGGAACACCTCGATAGCAGTAAGCCACGTTCCGCACGTCAGACTCAGCGCGCCACTGGCGAACACCACGAATACCAAGATCTGGGTCACAATGCTGTCCTCCATGTCGGCGAGTCCAAGTGCACCACACGCGACGGACAGTGCTGCTGAGAACGGGAGCACGTCCTTGAAAATGGTCTTGCGACGCATGTTGTCCACCGTAAGCATGCTCATAAGAGCACCCACGAACGTCATGATGCCGTAGTAGATCTCCCACTTGGACGTCTGCGCGCCAGTCTGGCTTGGGGACGGCTGCACAAGCACACGGTGCAGCAATGTACCAGACGTGAACAACGCAAAAGTAATCTGGAGCAGAATCACCAGAATGATGCGGAACGGCACATTCACGCGACCATCCTTGACGACAAACGAGTCCTTGAGCTCGTTCACCTCCTCCATAACATCATGACGCTGACGCAGGCGCGCCAGTGCAGCCTCGGCTGCCTTGGGATCATTCTTGCGACGGTACTCCCAGTAAGTGGCTTTCAGGGAGGAAGAACATGCTTGGCACAAGAAGCACCAGCGGAATGATACCAAAGATAAACTGCCACTGCCAGTCGTGGTAGGGGAGTTACCCCAGTCCTCCGACATCGTCGTGGCGTTGATGTTGTTGAGGAGAACTGCCTCAATCATGTAGCCCAGCGCAGCACTCGTCAGAAACATCAGAACACCCTTGCCCTTCCACCCTTGCATACAAATTTCAAAATTGTACAGAGGGCACACGAGTGAGAGCATTGCGATACCCGCCGACGCCAGACAGATTCCGATTAGCACCATTGAGCTTGATTCGAGCCACACGAGGGCGCAGCCAGCGAACGTCACTAAACATGATACTTCGATTGTCCAGCGACGGCCGATAACGTGTGCTAAACCGCCACTCAAAATGACACCCACAGCGCCAGCGGCGGCAGCGTACACTTTGATCATTTTCAGGTCAAGCGCGCCATCCAGTGTTTCATTGTTGAAGTAGATGAATGACTCGTTCACAAAGTTATCTGAAGCCGAGTTCACGTATCCCAGCGAAAAGATAAGGCACGTCAACCAGCCGTATGTCCAACCACCCAAGCCACCCACAACAACACTCAGCGAAGCTGCAAACTCACTGCCAGAACTCAATGCACGTGAGAAACCACCGTTGTACATCATACGCGTCTGAATCGTCTTCATGAATGGGAAAGCTGACAGCAACAAAAGCGGAACTGCCAAGAACAAACCGACGATCACGTCAAAGAAAAAGGCAAGCTCGCGAACGAGACCCCACTTTGCAGCAGGCAGACCAAACAGACCGTGCAACAGTTGCAAATAATGCAGGAGCGAAAAGAGCCCAGTGAAAATGGCCACAGTCAGCGAGAAAGACTTGATGCCATCCCAATCTTCCATAGATCCATAAGCAAACGGAGCCACGCCAATGATCACAACCATCAGCACATACAGCGCAGCACGCGGAACACGAGCCTTGTTGCGCAAGCACATGCCCAGACCGAAACCACCAATCCACAACACAACGGCAATGCCACCAACGCAGGCCAACAGCATGCCAATGTCGCTCAGGCTGAATGAGTAGATGAATACGTAATACATCACCAGCGGGTGACGGAAGTCTCGCACTGCGTAGACAAAGCGACTCATCGGGCCAATGGGGTACATGAGGCTGGCCTCATAGTTATAGAAATCGTTCCAGGTATCTTTCGGGCCTGCAGGGCTGCTGCTCATGTGGTCCGGAAGCAAGTCTTTCGTCGCCATTTTCCTCCTTAACTGACATGAGCCATGACAACCAGTAGGTAACATCCACCATGGTCTTCGAAAAGTCCAAGCCGTCTGTGTTGAAGAGGAACGGCGCAAGCAGCCAACACGCACCAAGCAACCACACGGCGAATGAAGCAATACCGTAGTCTTGGCCCTTCGAACTGTACGCGTTCAACAGTGTGATGTTCGACGGAATTTGGTCCGGGTCCGTGTCGCAGTCAAAGTCAGCAGTAGCGCAGTACTCGGCCAAAACATTCGTACCGATGCTGAAGTTACCATAGGTACCGAAGATGATCATAAGCCCCATAAGCTCCACTGCCTTGCGGTAGTGAGATGCAGTGTATTCCTTGTAGAAGTTAACCATTGTTTCACGCACGATGGCGAAACCACGACCGGTACCACGGTATTTGGATCCACCCCGCATGATGGCAATATCGTAAAAGTGCGACTTCGTGCCCGTCTCGAAAATGTAGAACACTGGACCGAGAGTCACGATCAGCTCCACGAAGTTGACTACAGCTTGGTGCCAACCGTATTCCACGAAAAGGGTAGCAATCAGCGGAATGGTCATCAGCATACCGAACTGGAAGATAAACTGTGTGTTCATCACCTCAGCCAGGTCGTCCAGGTAGCCCGTTGTGATGATGGCAGATTCCTGGATTTCCTGGTGAAGAACGATGTAAACCTTACCGTACGCGTATGCGAACACGCAGAGTACAACCAGAGCGTTACAAATGTAAAAGCCCATGTGGCCGTAGAACATCGAGTTCAAGCGGAAGAAATCCATGCCGGCACCCATCCGGTGCGACTCGCGACTCAAGGAGCTTTCAGCGCTACCGTTAGACAGCTTCGCCTCGAAAGCGTTAATTTGACTCAGCGTCACATCACGACCTTTGCCACACTGCATGAACTCTTGGTGAGTAACATGCTCGCCGCGAAGGGCTGCATTATAGCCCGCAAACACATCTTCGGATAAATTGATACCCTTGCTGGCCTTTGATACGCCGCCATTGGACATTACGAACGACTTCTCGAACACATCAGGGTGACCGTAGTGCATACGACTCTGCAAAGGATTTGCCAGCACACGCTGCGTCAAACTCACGAACACCAACTCCTGTAGCGTCATGAAGTGCGCCAAGGATGATGCTCGACCCGTGAAAATGTGCTCCTTCATACCAATAATGGTAACGTTCTTGCCGTTCTCCGTGGCTGTTGCCAGGAAATTCGGGATCTTGAGCGCTTCTTCAAAGTAGTGCTCCTGGTTCATATCAATCGTCTGCACGTACTCACCGCGGGTGAAAGGCAGGGCAATGTTCTGGTTTTCAGGCTTGCCCTCACCAACCAACGGGTTGCCAGGAAGCTCGTAGCGATACACCTCTACGATTTCATCACCATCCGATTTGACCAGTACGCAGTCAAAACGAGGCTCCGTGCCACTGCCAGCGGGTGGGCGGATCGTGTCAACGTAGCTCACGCGCCAGTTCGGGTACTTCCGCATCAACAGGTCAATATCGGCAGCGCGCGAATCTCCAGCCGCAAGTTGATCAGCGTAGATCTGGCAACTGGTCACGTAAGAGAACTTCAGGCCCGCGATGCGGTCCATGTGCTTGATCTTCTCCAAGTGAGAGATGTTCTCGTCCGAGCCAATCTCAAGCCAGCGCAGCATCTTAAGTGCATCTTCATACATCATCATACCGTGTACCGTGCGTGCCAGGGTCTGTCCACGCATCGAAGCCCATAGGCGAACCTGGGTCGGTGTCTCTGCAAGAGCCTCATCCATTGAAGCAACGCCCACACGCTCCAGAAAGTTACCCCACTCGTCATCGTGAAAGGTAATCAGGTACTTCAAAATGCTGAGATCACGACCCTTTTGCTCCACCTTGCGGAAGAGTGGGTTTGAGTCGACACGTCCGTTTAGCTCATCTACCGAGAACAACACCGTTTCATTGTAGTACGGTGTTACAACGGAAAAAGACTTCATCGCAGCAATTGAGTCAATCGTCGGAATCTTCATGTGAAGGGAGTTCAGGAAGAAGCTCATACGACGCTGTGCTTCATGGCAACGAGGCAACGCATCGGCAGCATCCAGAGTCAACAAAAAGAAGAGCCGTGTGGAAAGCGACACCACACTCTCATTCGAGCTTGGTGACGTTGTGCGAGTAGGAGAGTTCGAGTCGCGCTGGCTAATACGATCAGCGAAGATCGACAGCAACTGTTCTTTTTGGTAGGCAAGGTCCGGCGTCATCTTCGCAAATGCAGACTTGCGCAACTTTTCTGCCATCCACTCTTCCTCCAGCATAAGTTCAATGCTTTTCAGCAAAGCGTCCACGCGTTGCACAATGATCAGAACTTGGTCGTGCGGGAAGCCAAAAGCACCACCCGTGGGCACAACACTTGGTTCCGGCAAGTCCAGAATGCTCGCAAGCAAGTCAGTCACGTTCTCGCGCACCAATCCAATGTGCGTAAGGTTCACAACACCACTGACCCTGCCTCCAGCCAGAATTTGGTGGAAGACGCCAACCAACTCCGAGTCCTGAGGGCCCAGTAGCTGACGCAAAATTTGAAACAGAATATCAACGCAGTTGTTGGCGCAGCCCAATACCCCCGCCTTCTTCAGGTCCTTGAACAGTGTTGCATCACTCATGCGCTTGGTCTTCGCCTTGGCGGCAATATCTGCGGCTGCTTGCGCCTCCCCTGCAATCAAGAACACGGGCTCTTCAACGGCGCCCGTGTCCGAAATCTGGTATTGAAGAATAGCAGTCTCGCGGTCATCCAGCAAGTCAGACAAGCGGAAACTACTGACAATCTCATTCCACACGACAGCAAAGCGCAGGCGGCTGTTTGCGTCGGGGGCAACCGAGCTCGAAGACAGCGGGTTGTTGTTGATGGCTAGTTGACCGCGAGCGGCAGCAGATACCACCTTCTCGTCAAAAAGGCTAGGTGCTTGCTGGAGGCGCTTCACAAATTCGTTAATACGTGCTGAATGACCAATCTTGAGACGGAAACCAATCCAAGCGCCAACAATGGCTTGCGCGATAGCCAGCCAGATCTGTGAGTCGTAAATGTACACAAGGAACACAGGCGCCCACATGGCAGCCAGGAATGCAATGTTGTGCTCTGACTCAATGATACCGTTCTCAAGCTGAGCAGTGGAAACATCCACGCTGTAGATTTCCACACTCGGTCCGATCAGCGGTTTAACCATAAGCTGCAAATTGAACAAGAACTTGCACGCAAAAATGATCGTCCAAAACGTTCCATAGCACAAGAAATTCCCCCAGCTCTGGCCCATCGCGCGGCCAATGTACTGCTGGCGCGTTCCGTCTAGTGAGCTCAGGAAGGCCGACCTCCAAATGATGCCGTGGAAGCACATCTGCACAATGGACACGATCACGATGGGCGCCATGTAAACTCCAATGAACATGGGGGCCATCGAAAGGAGGTCGCTCGACCCAATCTCTTTGTATGGTGCCGCGTTCACAGCAGTGAATAGTCCGAAGAACACAGTGTGCCATACGAGACGAATAAACACCGTGACAGCGTACATAAGACGGCTGAAGACACGCGTACCATCTATCCAAATGTCGAGCACCACCTTCAGGGCAAGCAATCCGCTGACCGTCATGAAGATGGAGTAGAAGGCATGGTTGCGAATGTCCGTAATGTCGGATGTGAAAAAATTCGAGTAGAAATGGAATCCAGAAGTGTCGTCCGGGTCCGAGCGATATCCCACGTAGGCGATGACAATCAGAATGTGCAGCATCACGAGCAGGAAGAAGTAGATGCGGAAGAAAGCCAGGATGGGGTTGCAGAAGCTGCGGCGCTCCTTGAACGACTTGTAGTCCCGCACGTTCACGGCTTCGGCGACGTTAAACTCGTCAAAGTTCAAGCACGTCTCCGTCCAGAAGAACTCGTTCACGTCATCATAGTTGGTCACGTTCTTGTGATCAATGCCGGAGCCGTTCTTCTGCGGAGTTACGTTGCGCATCTTGGCTACGACCGAATACAGCGGACGCACAATGCGGCGCAGGAACGTTCCTTCCGGAGCGTTGGGTAGTTTTTCAACGCCGTCCAGTTTGGCCGCCATCTTGTGGTACAGAAAGCAGAGGCACTCGGGCATGAAGCGCAAATTGCCGCTCTCTCCCCAGATCAAGAGGAAGAGCGCGATCTGGCGCTCCGCCGCTCCCGGGTACGACGCCGTGTCCAGTAGGTACGGCTGCGCGCGCAGGAACTGGCACCACTTGACGTAGTTCTTGAAGAACTTGGCGTGAATGGTCTGGATGGCGTTCTCCGTGTCCACGGGGGTCACGGCGGCTTCAATGATCCGCGACTCGTAATTGAGCACCCAGCACTCGAAATGCTCCTTCTGGTTGCGTACGTTGCCCTCCTGGAAGCCGAATTTGGCCTGCAGCAGCTCGAACGAGCCGGCGCCCGGGCGCGGCGGGCGCACGGAGCCCGACGACGTCAGCGCCGCAATGGGCTGCTGCGTCTGCGACGGATACTTGTCTAGGGGCGGGCGGCTGATGCTCACGCCGCGCTCGGCCGCCACGTCCTCCACGGTCTGGTAGTTGGAGGGCGCGCGTCGACGCGGGGGCGCCGCCGACAGCTGCCGCTGCATGCCGCGGTCGCCGTGCTTCTTCATGGGCGAGGGCTCTCGAGTCTGCGCCTGTACTAGCTAGCTATCGGGTGTTTCGGTGTGCGGAAGTCCGTCCGTTGCGGGCCGAAGCGGAGTGCGCACTTGGTCCGACGGCTTTGGCGCTCTAGTGCCGGCTGCAGAATGGAGAGCGCGAGCTTTCGCCGCTTTTGCCTCCTTCGGTTTCCCTCACTCTGGGCCCGCTCCGAACAATCTGCCGGAGCCCTACCCCTCGCGTTGACTTGGCCTTTGTATGCCGCTGAGCTAAATAAATTTTGTGGGAAGCGCTGGAATAGGTTCGGAAGGCGGCCATGAGCTCAGCGCGCACTGTCGAATGGGAGGGTAATTGATGCGCGTGAGACCGAACGCGCGCTGCTACACTAACCTGGGGAGCTCTCGCATCGAGAAGCTGCTTGGAGCGAGGACTTCATGGGCAACAGCAGACTCGGTGGTGACCAAGAGGAGCCCGATGCAGACTGGAAAAAAGAGACAGTAACTAGTCAGAATGCCGCTTAAGTTGATACTGGCGCGCGAGCGACAGGACGGCGGTGCAACTCTGCATACAAAACGTCCTTTGCCATCTGTCACCTACGACAGGGCGGATACTTAATCTGATAGGAACAGTACGTCTTGGTCCAGAATAAAATGTATTGAACCGATACATTTCCTGCTTCCGCTGCACCAATCAAATTGGGACGCAGAAGGCTTCAAGGAGACCGTCCGTTGTTGGGCTCCGCATCGAGCACTTTCCTCAAGTCGTGGGCTCCAAATGGCGGCCTGTCACTACCTGCTGCGCCGCGCACCTGGCGTGGGCCGCACGCAATTCCAGCTGCCGCCACCTGGCGCTCCCCTATCGGCCGAGCGCAGTCGCGTGGGACTGCGACAAGATCGTCACTCGAGATCCTGTCGAATCCACTGGCATCGGGTTTGACAGTTCGACATGGCTACATGCACATGTGGAGACCAGCAGGAAGCAGCAGCGACACAACTGCGTTATCGCTCGAGAATACACTATATTTCCTCTTTATGTTATATGCGTGTTGCTACACGCTTCGTGCAGGCTGCATGTCATGGGAGCAGGGAAATTTGAGCGTAGGTGAAAGTTTCTCCTCTAATATTATGGGTGCAGCGGATCCCAGGCGAAAGTATCTAGTGTGAGCTGGGTTGGATTCGACAATGCAAAAAGAGTTCATTACGCCTGTTATCATTTCAATCTGTCTTCACGCCGCCGCGAGCTCCGTGCCGTTAGTTGAAGACAATAGGGCTCTTGCTGCCTGCCGTTGCAGGGAGCAGAAGTCGTCTGTGGTCCTCCTCGCAGAGAGTCTCGGGGCAAAAAGGAGACGGACGGAAACGATGGACAGTGTCAGAGTGACAAGGTCGTCATGCCATTCATACAATCAGCAGTGAAGACTCTCCTTTCGCCTGTCGGACGCTTTAGTCCTTGTACTTCATGTCCTCCTCGCTGAAACCGATCGTCGGGAACTGGCGCACGAACGCCGTCACGTCGGCCTTCAGCGCGTCCACCTTCTCCTTCGCCTCAGCATCGTCAGCGACGAACTCCTTAAAGTCCTTCACCTTCTTCACACCCTGTCCGCGGGCACGCTCGTTCAGCTCCGCTGTGAGCTTCACACCGCTGTCAATGAAGGCAGCCACCTGCTCGAAGTCCTCCTCCGTGCAGCCGCGCGTGGTCAGTGCAGGGGCGCCGAGGCGGATGCCACCAGGCACGAAGGCGCTCTTGTCGCCGGGCACAGTGTTCTTGTTCACCACCATGTTGGCGCTCTCGAGCACAAACTCAACGCGGGCGCCATCCACGCCGCGCGACTTCTTCACATCCACCAGGGCAAGGTGGTTGTCCGTGCCGTTCGACACCACTTCGTAGCCGCGCTTCATCAGCTCGGCCACCATTGCACGGGAGTTGGCGATCACCTGCGACTGGTACGCCTTGAACTCCGGGCTCTGCGCCTGCAGCAGCGCCGTGCTGAGCGCGGCGATCGTGTGGTTGTGCGGTCCGCCCTGGAGACCGGGGAACACTGCAAAATCGATCTTCTGCTGAAGGTTCGTACATGACCTCCTTGCCAGTCTTCTTGTCCACGTGCTGCACACCCTTGCGGTAGAAGATCATCGCTCCACGAGGTCCACGCAGCGACTTGTGCGTGGTGGTGGTCACCACATCCGCGTACTCGAAGGGCGAGGGCACGACACCAGCAGCCACCAGGCCGCTAATGTGCGCCATATCCGCGAGCAGCACAGCGTCCTGCTGGTCGCAGATCTCGCGCATGCGCGCGTAGTCAATGTGGCGCGAGTACGCGCTGGTTCCGGCCACAATGAGCTTGGGACGGAACAACCCGGCGGTCTTCTCCAGTCCGTCGTAGTCGATGAGTCCCGTGCTCTCGTCCAGACGGTAGGGCATGCTCTCGAAGAAGATGGACGTGGCCGAGATCTTCTTGCGGCCGAGCTGGTAGCCGTGCGACAGGTGGCCGCCGTGCGGCAGGTCGAGCGCCATGATGCGGTCGTGCGGCGCCAGCAGCGCCGTGTACACCTGGAAGTTGGCGGGCGAGCCGGACAGCGACTGCACGTTGACTCCCCATTGCTCCGGGTCGAGGTTGAAGGCCTTGAGGGCACGTGCACGGCAGAGCTCCTCGGCCTGGTCAATGATCTGGTTGCCGCCGTAGTATCGAGCGCCCGGGATATCCCTCCGAGTACTTGTTGGACATGACGGAACCCAGCGCGTCCAGCACCGCCACGGACGTGCAGTTCTCGGACGCGATGAGGCTGATGCAGTCGCGTTGACGCTGCTTCTCGTGCTCGATGATGTTGAAGAGCTCCGGGTCCGACTCGGCCAGCGGCTTGTTCATGGCGGCAGCCCACTGCAGACTCTCGGAGGAGGCGTGACGACGCGTCAGCAGTGCCGCGCGGCGGGCAGGGGCACGCAGGAGGCCGAGCATCGTGTGGCTGGATCGGGGCAAATGCGGGAATGGCTCCGCGGCTTCCGGCGGGCGTCAAGATCGGGTGCAGCAGACACTTTCCCCCTCAGACTACATATATTCATTTCTGACAGTGAAATGGAATGTACCAGGTCAATGAGCTGCAGTTTCGGGTTTACTGCGATAGCGTTTGGAAGGGAATTAGTTACCACAGGTGGGATTTGAACTTGACCACGCGCTGCTTGTCACGGCCAGTCGAAAACTGATGGGATGCCGGCGTAACAGGGCAGATTACGTTGCCCACGTACTTGAAGCAGTTGTTGCAGCATCGGCTTTGCCGATTGCCCACAGCACGCTCCTCTATTCGACCACGACCTTCTCGCTGCTTCGCTCTGCTACATCTCGCTCAATCTCCCACACGTCGATCCGGTCCGTGGAAAACCTCGAATGTAAGCTTTCTGCCGGGACGCGCGTCTTGACGAGGTGGTGACGCTCAAGCTCACTGAAGAGCAGTCGGTCCGACATGATGCTGCGCTTCTGGTACGACATGAGGACTCGAGTTTTCACGGCGGAATGACGCAGCAATGTGTCGAAGGTGGCCACGAGCGGTGGAATGAGCTCCTCGACCCACACGACATCCGACGCCAGCACAAAGTCAATGTCGCCCAACTCTGTCGGCGGGTTAAACCAGTCCAGCACTTGCGTCGAGACCTCGCTCTCCACAGGTCTGCCTTCACTTGCAGCGAGTTTCATCGTCTCAGCCACGTTATTCGAGAGGTTGTCCACAACGTAGTCCAGGTCCGTCAGAATCACTTGTCGTGTTCCGAGTAGCGCAGCAGAGATACCCACTAGTCCTGTTCCAGCGCCTAGCTCCACAATTCGAGCCCCAGCAATATCTTTACGACGCTGGTACTCCAGATACTTCGCCAACACTACGGATCCGTCCCACGTCGTCAACCCCGTGCCCTTGCCGGAGTTGCCCACCTCCTCAATGTGCACCACCCTTCCATCGATTGCAAACTTCCCACCTTCCGCCACGTCGAACCCAAAGATTCTTGACGGCAATGCCAGACACGTATGACCCGGAAACAGGTCACCGGTGTTGGTCAACGTGACACTCAGCCTCGAACGGCGTCCAAGCTGCGAGAGCTCTTTGAAAGGGGTAAACTGCTGCATCTTCTGGTCGTACACTTCGATTGTCATCTCCAAGTCAGCAGACAATTGGATATCGCCATTATCCTCCGTTAGACGCTCTGTTAAGCGCTGGCGGACCACACTCTGCAGCTCCGCGAAGGAAGTCGGAGGTTCTGTCAATCGCAAGGTCATCGGACTCTGCAGTCTCTCCGGTAGTCCGAGTTGTTGCTGCAATTCCACGCGCAATGTCATTGGTCGAGAGGTAGACGCCATGGCTGAAGATGAGAGCACACACAGCAGCGAAGCGAACAACGGCAGGATACGAAGCAGTGACATTGACATCCACGCTCGTCTTGGTATCTCAGCTCATGCCACACCAACTATGTACGTTTGGTGTACACTCTAAAATTAGAACGTTCTCGATTTAGCACTTCACCTGGTTCTAAAAGGAGCACTTCAACTTCATCCGCCAATAATATCACGACAAGACCGCGAGGGAGGCTCAGGTCTGTGTACATGTGCTCCATGCAGTGAGCACTTCACCACCAACTCGGTAAGCGGCAACTGCCCAGTCGACGACGAAGCCACGGCGAACATGAAGACTCCAGCTGAACGCGGCCCCGTTCCTATCAGCGGCTACCTGTTCAAGATGAAGGCGAAAGAGCGACTG
Source organism: Phytophthora sansomeana (assembly GCA_032158285.1). Lineage (NCBI taxonomy): Eukaryota > Oomycota > Peronosporomycetes > Peronosporales > Peronosporaceae > Phytophthora > Phytophthora sansomeana. The sequence continues at coordinate 790,438 of JAPDHH010000252.1, forward strand.
CTGACACCTCAGTGGAACAAACGCTTCTTCGCTCTCGAGGGCATGAAGCTCAAGTACTATCAGCACGAGAACTCGCACGAGGCGTCCAAGGTCATCGATCTCCTGGCTATTGAGTCCATCCGGCGGTTCGAGAACGGAGACCATGGCGTGTTCAGTTTTGTTGTCAAAACGCCTGAACGCAGCTACTTCCTTGCGGGCCGAGAGCAAGGGCGACATGAAGCGCTGGGTGCGTGGCCTCAAAGACCAGCAGGATCTGTGGCGCGCCAAACAGGAAAAGGGTAGCGCGCTGCCTGACCCGGCGGTGCGCAGACCCAAGCACTACAGCGACTTCCCGCTCACGCAACAGAGCAGCTCCAACAGCCTTCGCGCTTAGCAACTATCAGCCAGATCAAAATACCAATAATCACTCGTTGCATTGACTCCAGCACGTTAAAATTTGGCCGCTGCAAATGCGCAGCAGTTTATGTAATCTTCTGTATAAAAATGTGGAGCAGCCAGCTCCCGAGCAACTTCATCCTGCCCAAGGACAGCATCAACCTTCCTGCCACTGATTATTAACCATCATGAAGCCGCCATTCTATAGTCCCGCGAACTTTGCCCAACCCGGCGCACTTTCACACAGTGCCCGAATGAGTGCGTGGCGCTTCTCTGAATCTTGCAGCAGACGCGCTAGGTCGGGCACCAGACGCCCAACGAAGTCAGGATCGAACGAATCCATTAAATACTGGTAAAACTCGTGCGCCGTGATCTGCTCGTTACCATACTTGCGAGTATGGGACGTGAACGATTTCATCTTCTTCGGGTCGCCACCAAACGCCGCTAACACAGACTCCAAAATGGACTTGTGAAGCAGCTGAGCCTCTTCTCCGACCACGGGCTCGATGTCCTTTATTGGGAGCGGCACTACAACCCTGTTGCGCCTGCGACCCGCAGAAGAGGACCCCGCCCTCTCGCGCCCTTCAGACGGTGGAGACACAAGTGAATTGCGCTGCTGTTTCTTCGACTCCTTCTCTTTCTTCAACTTGATCCTTGAACCGGGCAAGGGCTTCTAGCAGCACAATCCGCTTCTCTTCATCAGACAGAAGCTTTGCACTGTTTGGAATAATCTTGCTAGCCGTTTTCGATCCAACGCACTGTCGCACGTGATCACAAAAATCATCCGCGCTGATCTCATCCATGCCAAACCTCCGCGATGTTTCCTTAAATTGCTCGATCACTGCATCCTCGTTACCCGGCGAATGCTTCCCAGCCCACGTGGTGATGATGGACATTATTTCAGCATAAATCGCCTTGGTTTCTTGCGAATTTTGCTGTCTTTCTTCTTCTAGTCGCTGGCGCTCTTCAGCCTCTTGCTTTAATCGCTCAGCCTTTTCAGCCTCAGCAGCTGCACGTGCCGCAGCAGCCTCCTCATAGATGGTTTGATATTCCTTCGTCTGATTTTGACGATAAGCCTTCTTGAACTCAGTTACAAACTCGTCCAGGATTGTGAAGAACTCCATGGGGCCAACCTTTCTGGGATCTTCACCAAAGGAGCTGACCAGCTCTTGATAGGAGGTTTCCAATCCGTTAAAATCGCGTCCCAGCTCTTCCAGCACCTCTTCTGCATCCTTCGCAAACGGAGTCATCACCTCATAAAACTTGTCACCCTCAATGTGATCATTTTTGGACGCACGCACTTGGCCCATAAGCATTGCAAGTTCGGTGTTGTAAGACGACAAATCTGCGCGAAGCTGATCAAGTGAAAGTCTCTTCGCCTCCACAATGTGTGGGACTTCTCCAGCGAAAGTAATGACGTCGGGGGATTTCTCTTCCAGTTGACGCAGAAGGAAATGCATCAAGGTAACACGAGGATCGACCGACTTCAGCGTGTGCAGCTTCATAAGAGTATCCAGCTTAAAGCCATAGGCACCGCCACGAGGGGTACTTCCGTTTAAATAGTTGCCGATAGCCAAAATGTGCTCCAGAACACGGCGGAACTTGTCGCTTTCAGTCACTTGATCCGTAGCAGCAACCAACGTATCCAACTGGGCCTGAGTTTCGAGGATGCGATTCTCGAACTGTAACTTGTATCTAAAGCACTTGATACGCTGAGTGTAGCGCGGAATGGTCAGCAGGTCAAGGAAAAACTTCTCAACGTTTCCTAGCAGCTTCACATCTCCATCGTAATTCTTGAGCATGTCAATCTCCTCAAGCGTAGGAGATATTGAAATGAGCACGTTCAGTACCTCAGAACCCAGCTTCTGTCCGTCCAATGCATAAATTGCGTTCTTGATATCTTCCGATGACATCTTGAATCGCGCAATTGCAATTGATACATTTTGCTGCCTTTTGGGGTCAAATAGAAGCACTTCCTTCGGCTGAGCCGGCACCTTCTCCGCCTCTTTCTTCTTCTCATCAATCTTCTTCGACGCGTCCACAGGATTTTTACGGAACATCCACTCCATCTCGTCCACATCCAGCTCGGCATGCGAATCGTTCAGCTTCATCCACACGGTACTGCTAACAACATTCACAGGCACGCGGGTCCAGAACAGCGGGCGCAGTTCGACATTTGGCTTCACAGTTTCCTTCTTTGGTAGTTGAGGCTCCTCCGGCTTTTTCGGTGCCAGTTTTCGTGTTTAGTTTTGATGCCAGACTTGCTTTCAATGCGGATGGATCCACCTTCACCGCTTCTGTTGGAGGAGGGAGTCCAGAAAGAAGACCGCCACCAGCACTACTTCCGGTTGCTTTCTGATTGGGGGACGGCGCATCAGGCGTGTCTAGCAAGTCCGCATTCAATCCTGCGGCACTCATCTTCATTCTTACTTGCTCGGCGGGCATACCCATTTTCACCAGCTTAAAGAACTTCTCGTAAGCTGGGTCTTCTTTCACGGTCATAACCTGGTTGGTCGCCACCGCTGGTGCAGAAGCACCGCCGGATCCAGGCATTGGGGCATCTGGCGTGTCAAGCAAGTCGGGGTTCAGACCACTTGCACTCATTTTCAGCTTAATCTGCTCAGCAGGCATTCCCATCTTCAGAAGCTTGAAAAACTTAGCATACTGCTCATCGTCCTTCACCACCATGCCGCCACTCTGAGCGGGAGCAGCTGCCACACCATTAGCACTCGGCGCAGCACCACCAATAATGGCATCTGGGTCATCGAGGATCGAGGGATCAACGCCCGCCGCCTCCATCTTCATCTTAACCTGCTCAGCAGGTAAGCCCATCTTCAGCAGTTTGAAATACTTCAAGTAGTCTGGATGATCTTGCGCAGGGATACCCACTCCATTGCTCGTAGGTGCTGCTTCCGGTACAGACGCTGCCTGAGGTGCTGAGTCCGACGCACTGCGGTTATTAGCCTGGGCTTCTGCAGCAGCCGTTGCAGCGGCAGCCGCAGCTGCAGTTGCCTCCGACACGGCGCGAGCGTGCTCCTCCTCTCGCTCCTGTCGCCGACGCTCCGCTTCCGACATCTTGCGCTTAAACTTCTCCACACGAGTTCGCAGCTTCTCGTTCTCAGCCTGCAACTTCGCCACCAGCTCCTCGTACTCTTTGGCCTTTGCAACTGCATCGTCATCCGCTTCGGGCGTCGTAGCTTCCACTTTCTTCTCCACTGGATCGTCGTCCTCCGGTTCCTGTTCCACCGGTGCATCATCTTCCGATCCGTCCGTGGGCTCCGTCGCCGATCCAACGTGTTCGTCAATAGCCATGAGGTTGGTCCCCAGCGAGTCGCGGAAGCCGCGATTGCCTCTGTCCACGTCAGCAGCGCCGACGCCATCCACACTCACGGGGGACATCATCTGCTGGCGCACCGACGTGCCACACTCAATGCAGAACTTGACGCGAGGCGGCAACTCATAGCCACACTCGATGCAGAACTTGGCCGTGCTGGTCAACTGCCATCAAAAAGCACAAGACAACAAACCGTTAGGTCAAATCCCACTTCAACTTGCACCAAATCCACTCACATTCGTGACCTGCGGCGCGTTGTTGGGCGCGAACGACGACGTCGACGTGGAGAAGCTGCGGCGCTTGCTCGTCGTGGGCCTCGAGCCCGTGATCTCGAGCGTGGCGTCGTCGTCCAGGCAGCCCATGCAGTACCACTGCGGCCGCGAGCGCTCGGGCTTCTTGCGGTCGATGGCCTTGCGCCCGCACTCCTTGCACACGGCGATGTGGCAGCTGCGGCAGTGGTGGCGGCGCCGCAGGATGTTGAACGACTTGGAGCACACGCCGCACTCGGGCTCGCGGGCGAACGCGTCGTCGGGCGCCATGCTGAGCTTGCTGCCGAGCGAGGCGCGCGAGCGGGACGTGGTGGGCGTCGCGGCGGCGGCGGGGTCCAGCCGTCGGCGATCGTGGGCGAGAACAGGCCGTGCTCCATGCTCGGAGCTCCGTGAGGCGCGTCTTCTTCTGACTCCGGAGCGGCGCTTCCTCCCTCGGCCGCATCGGCTCTCGCAGGTTGGGTATGCGTTCTTGAAGGTGTGGCGCATGTCGCAGGATTCACTCCAAGCGGACGATACTGACTACCGGGTAGACTCCGGAACATCCATCATGAAGGTCTGCATCAAGCACAACTATTCTCTCGGTGGCAGAGCGGCAGGTTCACAACGCTGTAGGGCATAGCAGCTTGGTTAGGACGCAGTACCCAATGAATACAAGATCGGTCGCTTGGTCAGACGTTGCAGGAGCTAGTAGGATATGTTGGACTTGGAATCATATTCACTGTAATCAATCTCGCCTGTAATTCCATGACTGGCAGACTACTTCAAACAAAATGCATGTGCAAGACTACCACAGCGTTGTTCAGCTTTGTTGCAATCTGCACAAAGCAACACCCGAGCCTTGGTGCACAGTTCTCCAGGAGCGGTACTACCAGGTAGTCCTTCATGTTCCGACCATGGGACAACGTGAGGTCGGAGCCAAGCCATGATGACGGCACAAACTTATCGCCAGCGCTCTACTTGGCTCCGGCGATAAAGCTTGTTGCCGGGATATTTTGTCGGCGGTGGACACCTGCGAGCGCACTGTCCACTTGTGGAGTAAACGGCGCCACTCGAGATGTCGCTGCTGCCTCGGTGTGGATCCGTTGTGCCGGGCTTCAAAGGGTTTCGAGCATTGGTGCCCACTGGAGCATTACCCACGAAGAACTTCTTCAAGAAGCGCGAACCGAGCTTCGACGTCGAGGTGTCGTTGCTCATCGGCACTTTCTTCGCGCTGCAATGCAGCGGCTGCACACCGGCACGGCGAAGAGTTCAAGCGGGCTGTGCTCTCTAACAGAGCAGAAGCCCTCGATGACAAGCAACTCTTTGTGAAAGTGCAAGCGGATGGCTCGAGGTGGCGCGAAGCATGACGCACTTGAGTATTATTGTCGCCCTGGTAGATGGCTCCGGTTAAGCTTTTTTCATTAGCTCGCCCCGATTTCGCCGGACTCGTGGTGCTGGAGTGCATTGCAAAAGTTAAAGCCAAGCGACGCTTTTGACAGTACGGAGACGCGGCTCTTAGTCGAAATCATGTGCAGGCAGATAGGCCACGTGCTCAGTCCGCCCTGATGGGCAATCATCGCTACCAAGGTCCGTCCCGAGCGTGAGCTCCAACTCCAGCACACACGCGAGGCACAGAATCGCTCTGTTACGAAGCAAAGTACCAAGGTATCGTCGTGTCCGAGATAACAGCAGCGAAATGGCAATGGCACTAGGTCTAGCGCTGCAATCACAACGCGCGCTCTGATTGGGTCGTCACTTCAACATCATGTAGCCAATAAACCGAAACCTCCTTTACAGCATTTCTGGTCCGTTCGATAGTCTGGTGGCTGGACACGCACTCAAGCAGCGGACAGAAAGCTCCCAAGCCTCCGCCGACAAGATGCTCTACACGTTCCTCGAGAAGCTGCCGCTCAGCCAGGGCGGCAAGGTGTTCGTGGGCACGTCCATTTGCCTGGCCATCTGCGCCTACCCCGTCATCCGCAAGCGTGCGTCCACCGTCCACTCCCCCACCTCATGTATCAATCTCTATGCTGACATTCACATTGCCACCTTCCTGCAGAGCAAAAGGCTGGCCACGACCTCTTTTCGTCCGAACGACCGCAAGCCATCGTGGATCAGGAGGTGCAAGCTCGTCGTGAGAAGCTCAACATCGAGTAAACTCTCCTCGGAGACGCCGTAACTTCCTGTTCGCACCTGGAGAGTGGAATAAACCAGTGACTTGCTCCCCTTCATAGCTGCTCACATCATGTTGTACGACGACACTTGCACCTTGAACTGTCCAGGACCCTTTTTCAGCAGGTAACACTCGTTCCGGAGGATGTCGACGAAGTCCCGGAAGTCGTCCACTTTGAGGCCCATGCTGTCGGCTACTTCCAGTAAATCCTCCATGGAAAACAGGGACGTGTTGCGTCGAGCAGCGGCTTTCATGAGCCGCGCCACGTACGCCTTCACCTTCTTGGCCAGACTCATGCCTCCGCTGCGTCCGAAGTCCAGATTGCCGTCCTCCGTGGCGTACGTGTCCAGCAGACACTCTTGCATGATATCGACCACGTCTTGGGCGTGCTCCGCTGAGACGGTTTCGGCGAGTTCGGCTCGTGCGCGCGCTTGCGACAGACGGATCAGTGACTCGAGCTGGCGTGTTGTGATAGGAATGCTGTCCGTCGGGTTCTGTTGGCCCTCGCCGGCTGAACGGAGCTCCAAATACTTCTTCTGCAGCACCGCGGCGGCCTCGGATGATAGCCGTGGATGCACATATCGACGCGCATAGGCAATGAACTTGCGTACGAAGTACAGGGGAATGGGACTCATGCTGTACTCGGACGCGTTCTGGCGGAGACGGTGTGACAGCATCCGGTGACCAGCCATTTGATCCTCTTCATAGCCGCTTGCTGGTGGCTCATCGGCGTAGCTGCTAGAGCTCCAAGACGTTGGCACACTGCTGTCTCGTGCCCGCTTCCTTGCCTTCCGCTTCCGTGCATGTGAATTCATCACGTGCTCTGAAAGGAGTCGATCACGCTCTTCGTCGGGTCGGTCCAGCAAGATGAATACAAGGTCAAAACGCGAAAGCAGTGCTGCTTTCATTTTGAGGTTCTCGCCCACCGACCGACTACGATCGTAGTGCCCGCCACTAGGATTGGCGGCAGCGATGACGGACGTACGAGCGTTCAAGTTGCACACGATTCCTGCCTTTGCGATACTAATACTTTGTTGCTCCATAGCTTCAAGCAACGCCTGATAGTCGATCCCCATTTTGTCGAATTCATCGATACAGCACACGCCTTGATCCGCGAGAACGAGAGCACCAGCTTCAAGTGCATAATCGCCGGATCCATCTTTCACCATTGTGACAGTCAGCCCTGTCGTGGTGGTAGTGTTGCCACCAACGCACACAGCTCGTGGCGCAACCATCGACACAGCTCGGAGCATTTGACTCTTACCCAAGCCAGGATCTCCCACAACTAGCACATGCGAGTCTGCTCGACGGACGCAGGTTGTGTCTTTATCATCAGAATCCCGAGTTCCACCGAGCAATGCCAGGATAAGACCTGCCTTGACGATGTCGTTGCGATAGATTCCGGGGCACAAGGAGTGCACAAGGTGGTCGAACACGTTTCCCTGATTAATGATGTTGCTGATTTGCTCCAGGTCTTCCTTTGTAAAATCAATATCCGAAGCTTTATCCTTATCTTTTTCCACCTGTAAAGAATGAATTTGATAAGCCGCCTCCACATTCACCACCAGACAATAAGAAACCAACCTTGGTCGAGTTTTCCACTGAATTGGCACTGATGTACAAAATATACAAGCTATTAGCTTGTGCGCGCTTGCCATATCTTCCTTCGTGAATCTCAGAGTTGATGCTCTTGACGATACCAGATATTGTTACAACATTGCCCGGAATGCAAGAGTCAACAAGGTCTTCGTACAACTCCACCTCGATCTACGTCCCAAGCATTAGAATACGTTAGTCAGCCACACACGATCAAGGAACAATTCCAACGCCTGGTACCCTACCATTCGAGGCATACGACCAGGACCAACATCCGTCGTTTCCATCTCTTGAAGTCTGTACAACCAAAACCATCAGTACGCCAGCCTCGTCTGAAGCACCTCCAAAGCCGTCGTCTACTACTCACTTGATTTTCTGGTAGTCCACCGTATCCACCGATGATCGATTCGGTAGCAGTATTCTACCTCGACACGGCGAGTTCTCACATCTCTGCGGCGGAATAAATTTTCCGTCAGGAAATGCTCTCGACGTGGCTTCATTGCACTTGGCACACACAAAGTCGCATCTCGTGACCAGCGGCTTGATCGCGCTCACTCTGACAACAGTTCCCACGACACTAACGAACTGGTTGACCACGTCTGCTTTCAACGCAGCAATAGGCAGCACGGGCGTCACGCCATGCAGTCGAATCGTGATCTTGGTGCGATCCACCGGCACGCTGCGTTTCCTGGTAAAGTCCTCCTCTTCATCCACCCGCAGCTCGTGGCGCCGCATACACAATGCAATACCCAGACACAGTAGGACGTCTTCAATATTTTCCGTCACTGCTCGCTCAAAGTCCGCTGTTCCAGTCCGGATGAGCTCCGTGTAGTGCAGCCACACCACCGTCACATTGGTCTGCGTCAAGTCACACTGCAACACAATAAATACACATTAATACTGTAGTTATATACAAGAGTAGCAGCAATAATGACTGCAGCAATGCAGTCGGTACAGTACTTGAAGCAGAGGCGCCCATTGTTCCCCGTCTCGGAAGCAGTTGAGGAACGTCATGGCGGCCTGGAACCGCCCATCGGTGTCGCTGATGGGGCTGTAATACTGTGCCGAGCGGGTCTCGCCCGGCTGTCGGATGCCGATGTTGTGGTCTTCTGGGTAGTACTGGTTCCACACGCACGTGGCGGCGTCCACGAGGCTGCTAGGGGACGAGTCATTGCGCCGCATCATTCGACTTGAATAATGGACAGAATCGGGCGGGGATTGGCTGAAATTGATTTCGGTAAACATTTGAGAGACTAAACTGCAACTACGAATGACTTGTACCAGGGCCACTAACCTTAGTCCGAGTCCGAGCCATAACCATAACCAAAGTATCCATAGTGAGCGTACGGGTTGAATTGTAGACTTTCATCGGTGGGTGGACGGCCATAGCTTGACTGCGTTGGGACCTCAATTGATCTCGTCATCCATGCCGGCAGTGTTGATAAACCAGTGCGGTATCCTCCACTTGGCGGTGCCAAACTGGACCCCACTAACTGCATCCATGGAGGACTCGACACAAACGAAGAAGCATCTACTGCAGCATTTGTCGTCGAGCCTGTCCTTGAAACCGAGCGGTCCGAAGCTTCACGTGAATTTGAGTTTGAAGCAGCAGTAGATGCTGAAGAATCACTTGCTCTTGAAGGGCGACGACCACGCGCAAAAGCACGCCGCCCTCCTCGACGACGCCCCCTAGATGTTGGTCCTCCTCGGTCGATAGACACTGTAGACCCCGATTGCCGTGAATCTTGGCGGCGTGGAACTGCTGAGCGGGCTTGGACTCTTTCACTGCGCTGATTCCGGTTCTGGTTTTGCCGCGCATTAGAAGCAGTGTTACTTTGATCGTTGTGTTGCGTGCGATCTGCTTCAGTCGCGTTTTCTTCGACCATCACGCTTTCAGTCACATCTGTGGCAATAACTGCAGTTGCAGGCGTAGAATTTTCAGGTAGCCCCAGCAACGAACGCTCGGTGCGGTGCAGCTCCACCAGGTTCGCCATATCCCGGCTCGCATGACTTGACACCCTGTACGCACGACAAACTGGACACTGAGCGTTCCTACTCAGCGCTTGGCTCAGTGCATTCGACGAAAACGTCTTCCCACAGCATTCCGTCACCACTGGGTTCTCGAACAAGTCCAGCGAGATCGGACACGTCAACGCCGCCTCCCGCTCCGTCAAGTTGCGTCGGCCAATATCCCGCTGTGTATTTGCAGCTTCACTTACTTGTTCCAACAGCTGCGCCCGTTCCTCGTCAAATTTATTTTGCAGCTCACTGAGTCGTCGAGTCACCTCTTGATTGTGGCTGGTCGTAGCAGGCGCTACCTCTCGTGTGAGATCCACAAGTTGCCCTGAAGTTGCACCCCATTGCTCCCGATCATGAGCCTCCAGCAACCCACGCAATTGTGGTAGAACCCGACTGAGTGATGAGTTTAAATTTCTCTGGGCAGTCAACGAAATGGTCGTCTGTTGCTGCAGACGCGTTCGTTCCTGTTCAAACTCTGCCTTTTGGTCCCGTAGCTGCTTCTTCAGCCTCTCAATTGTGGCGTGATTGTGTTCTTGATTGTCCACATTCTGTGCATCTTGATCCCCTCCTTCACTGGGCCCTTGCTGCTCCGTTACGAACTGGTCCAGTTGTCGCATCACTTCATTCTTGCGTGCAAGAGCTCTCTGCGCCTGTTGGTTCAGCCGGTTGCGCTGGCAGATGACGGCCGTGAGACCCTGCAGCGCCGCCTTGGACGCCTCCGCCAGCTCCACCAAGTGCGCCTTGTTCTCCTCCTGGACGCGGCGCCGCCCTCGCGTCTGCATGTTGCTACGGTTGGGCGTGGATTGTGCCATTTGACACTTTTGGACTCGATATTTTGGAAACGGAGGATTTCTTAGGAAATGCTCAAACTAAAAAATGCTTTTGCTTTTTGCATACAACTACAACTTCAACATGAATACACTTTATACAATGCAGTGGTTTGTTTCATTAGAAGGAGTCTGCACTTTGAGTGGAGCTGGAACTTGAGCTGAGGCTGGAAGGGCTGGCGCTCGAGTCAGAATCCAATACGACTAGTTCACGCTGTTGACGCCTTATGTCGCCGGACTGCCGATGATCTGGAGTAGGAGCCAAACGCGGAGAGTCTGAACGTGGCATTGCTCCACTGCTTGCGTTGGAATTTTCCAGCTGACGGTTTAGTTCGTTTGTCTGTGAGTGAAGCGCTGCACCAAGTCTAGCCATGCGAGTATTCTGCGTCGATATTTGACCAGAATCAGCAACACTTGGGCCACGACGTGAAATCATGTCGCTGCCGAGATTTCTGGTCGCCATTATTATTGATGGGAGGCGTAGGACTCCACTCGCCAGTTGTCACGACATTTGTTTGTGGAAGTTGATAACTTCTGCTGCGAGTCGCTGGTGACGATGTATTCGGTCCTGAGCTTGGTATGGTAAGCCCAGCTCTTGGTAAAGTGGTGTGATTCACCACTTCGGCCAGTTCTTGAACGGTGAGAAGAGGACCCGTAATGTTGACGATGCAACCTCCACGTGGAGTTACCCGTGGACGAAGCATGTGGCCTCGAGGATCGCCGGTGGGTAACACCAGACCGTTCGTGTGCTCGTTCGCTTCGGTGCTCCCGGTGGCGGCTTTGACGCGCTGTGGGTGGCGTTCGATCGCGGTGGGTACGATCAGACGAAGTGCGGGGTCTTGCATCGATACTGGGGGCGACAGGACTCGGTGCTGGAAGTTCCGGTAGCCCAAGGATGGAGCGCTCACCACGATGAAGCTCGACCAATTTCGCCATGTCTCGATTTGCGCTGAACGACACGTGAGAGGCACGGCAGAATGGGCACTGAGAAGTTCGCCGCAGCGCTCGTCTCAACGTTTCCGACGAAAACGTCTTGCCACAGCATTGTGTCACCACCGGGTCATCAAACACCTCGAAAGATATCGGACACGTCAAGACGGCCTCACGCTCTGCCAAACTCTGTCGACTAACATCCAGCTGCGTTCTTGCTGCATCACTTGCTTGCTCCAACAATTGAGCTCGTTCCTGGACGAATGCGTTTTCCTGTTCTCTTAAACGTTGCGCGAGATCGTTCTCACCCGATGCAGTGCTCTGAGCTTGGTCTTCATTTTGGCTTGCGGTACTGGGCTGATGATTCGAATCTGTATCTCCTTCCTCTTGATCAAAAGCGTCCAGTAGACTTCTCAGGTGCGGCATTGCCCTCTCAAGCGACGATCTCAACCCTGACTCCACCTGTTGACCGCCAGTTGCAGCCCCTTGCTGCCAGCGCGCTCGTTCTTTCTCGAACGCCGCACTCTGCTCCTGCAGCTGCTTCCCCAGGTTCTCCACACACTGCTGAAGCCCCTGTTGTCTTGCCCCCGACTCACTCCTTTCCGTTGCAAGTTTCCGTGTCGTGTATGCCAACTCCGCCTCTTGGTCCTTGATATCCTGCTCCAGCCGATCTGCTCGCTGCTTTTCGGCGTCATACTCGCTTTGCTTCTCGCGTAGACGTCTCTCCAGACGCTCCAGCGCCTCCGTTTGCTGCTCTAGAGCTATTCTCCCTTTGTCAATTTCATTCCAGAGCTGCTCTCGCTTGTCCGCGAAGCTCTGTCGCTCTATCCGCAGCGTTTGCTCCAGATTCCCCTTCTCCCGCCTCAGATTCGCCTTTTCTCGCTCGTTTGCTTGAATCTGCTGCTCTAAAACCCGATTCCGCTGCTTCAGAAGACTCTCGAGGTCGACGAGAGCCGCCCTGGAGTCGTCCGCGAGCTCTCGGGCGCTCTGGGGCCCGCTCGAACTGCTCGCAGGCGTCAGGAAGCTGTGCTCTTCAGATGGAGATGGCATGCTTGTCAACTAGTGGATTCTGCGCACTGATTGGCTGAGATCGTAGTGATTTGATTACCTATACCACTTCAACGTGCTCTTTGGCCAGACCAATTCAACTCTTTGTCTCCGATTCAATTGTTAGTCCGATTCACTTGCTTGGTAGTCCGAGTCCGATTCATTACCTCGCAGCACTTGAGATAACCAGTTCCTCACTCTTGTTCGTTCGGACGCAGGTTCAGTGCTGGGCTCACGAATGAAAGGATTCAGTCGAGAATCCCGCCATCTTGTCGCAGTTGTCGGTCCGGAAGCACTTGTTGGTCGCCGACTGGTTGTAGTACTCGAAAAAGAGGTTGCTGCAGCATTTGAAGCAACACTCGGCATAGTTATCACAGAAGCTCTTCTCGCCGCAGCAATGTTAGCATCTACTTCGCCCATTGGTCTACTGGCCGGTGCGCTTCTGTCAGACGCAGGTGCAGTTGGCGATGGTGAAGTGGTTGTTGTAGCCGGCATGGTTGTTACTCCACTACTTCGCCTTGCAACTTGTCGTCGTGAGGATTGCATACCTTCTTGCTGACGAAAAGCTCGCCGTCGCGCATAAGCAACACGAACAGCTGCAGCGAAGTCAGAAGCTAAAATTGTAGCCACGCTGTTCCGTTCATTAAGTGTAGCAGCTTGAACATGCCCACCCGTCCGCGCATCAGTATTAGCTGTCGTTGCAGACGAAGACGCTGGCGCAGAACTGGTCGTTGTACTCGGCGATGTAGTTGCTTGAGCGTTTAGTCTTGACGACTGTCGAGGAACCTCCGAGCGCGCTTGAATGCGTTCTGTGCGTCGTTGTCGATTCCTGATCTGGCGCGTGCTTGAGCTTTCAACGCTCCGCCGACTGCGATTAGCACGACTCGTTGGCCCAGTGACTATCACTGTGTACTCATTATTCTGCGGTGCTGAGGTTGTAGACCTTGGTGTAGCATCGGGCATCCCGAGGACGGAGCGCTCAGAATGATGGAGGTCAATTAGCTTCGTCATGTCACGGTTTGGGTGCGTTGAGGATAATCGCTCCCGGCAAAACGGGCAGAGTGGGCTTTGCCTAATGGATTGCCGCAGCGCCTCCGCTGAAAATGTTTTGCCACAGCATCCGGTGACCACCGGAAACTCAAACAGCTCAAGTGAGATCGGGCACGTCAGCACAGCTTCTCTCTCCATCAGACTTCGTCGGCTTATGTCCTGCTGGGTCCGAACGGCATCACTGGCTTGCTCCAAAATCTGTGCGCGTTCTTGATTGAATGCATTTTGCTGCTCGGTAGAGCGCTGAGCTAGGCCTGGATTCGAGTCTTGATCCAACGCTGCAGATGGAGCTTGAGTGAAGACGGCTTGTAGGGAACTATCAGTCGAGTTTTCCTGTGCTCGGTCATAAGCAGCCAGCAAAATACGCATCTGTGGAACTGCTCCGTGGAGTGATGAGCTAAGCTCTTCCGGTGCATTTCGGCTGGTTGTAACTTGCTTCGCCAACTTTGCACGCTCCTCCTCGAATAAATTGCTTTGACGCCGAAGACGTTTCTCTAGTTGATCACAATTTGTTTTAGCATCCTTTTCCTGCTTCAGCAATTTTGTGGACGTCTCTGTGAGCTGATCTTGAAGCTCATCCACTCGTTGCCGCAGTGCGCCAGCTTGCTGCTTCAGTACAGCCTCTTGTCGAAGGTGTTCTGTTCTGTTTTCACTGGCTTCTCGCAGCTCTTCTTCCTTAGCTCTAATAGTGGAGTTCAACTCTTCGATCTCGCTCCATAGTTGTTCTCGCTTGGTATGCAGCGCATAGTCGAGTTCAATCGCCTGGTTGGCAAACTTTCTCCGTTCCTTTTCCAACTCCTTATTCTGCTCCTCCAGCTCCTTAATTTTCTGCTGTAGATCCTTATTCTGTTGTTCACTCGCTGTGTTTCGCCCGGCAACGGCTTCTTGCAGCTCCGTTTCCTTGGCCTGCAGAGCGTCTTGCAGCTCTCCGATTTCATTCCAAAAGTGCTCCCGCTTTCTCCACATCATTTCTTTTACATTTTTCACAGCATCTTCGAGCCCCTTGTTCTGCCTCTCAAGCTGTTTAACCTTCTGCTCGAGGCATTGGTTCTGCTGCTCCACGTCGCCGGTGAGCGGGGAAGGAGCGACGGTCCGCATTGCTCAACTGGGCGCCAATTTGGCGAATTGCAAAACTGTTCGCTGATTGGGTCAAATTAAAGTGTCCTCTGGTGTCTCAGCAGATGGACCAGTCTTGGAACAGTAACGCATATGACAAGTCTCAATTGATCACGAGCTTATAAAGGTTGGATTCAAAGCAACGCGCTCGAGGGACGACACTCGACAAGTAGGTCTAGCTCTTGACTATCCGTTTGAATTCCGAGTCCGAGTCTTCAAAGTCCGAGCCCAGGAGGTCTTTCAGAGAGCTGATGCTTTTCGCAATGACGCTCAGAGGTTCGCGAGGCGCAGGCTGACTTGCTGTGAGCCGAAGAGAGTCGTGTCGTCGGCGGCCAAGCGCTGAGTCGTCTTGCGAAGCTGAAAAGCGTGCTGCTCGGTGGGACGCAACTGTAGAAGTCGCGGTGGACGTGGCCATTCGAGCAGCACTGGACACAACAACTGGGGCCGACGTGTTTAATGCTCTACTTGGTCTTGTCGCTTGACTGCCCCTTGAAGCACTGGCTGCGCTCGAAGACACACTTGACGTAACATTGGTCGGTAAAGCTGATAATATAGCCCCAACGGATGCAGCGCTTGTTGGCACCCGAAGTGCAGTTCCTGTAGATGGGGTTGGCCGAGAAGGTGCTGGACGATTTCTGCTTTGTACTCTAGAGTTGGAAGTAGTGCTGGATACCGCAGTCGTTGCAGCAGTTGTAGTGACGCTAGATGTTGCACTTGGTACAGCACTAGATTTTGGCGCTCGACGTCGCGAGGTTGCCGGTTGACTTGGTTGAAGTGCTTCAGTGTGTGATACCATCGACATACCAGAACTAGACGCAGGTCTTGAACGGCGGCCACGGTGGGTAGAACGTGATGGCGGGCTTGAAAAACGAAGTGAAGCTAGGACAGGGCTAACCAAATGTCTCGGCACAGGAGTTGATACACCTCCGGGACCAATTCTAGTGATGGTAAGACCCGAAGGTGCAACTTGCTGACTGGTGTCTGCAACAGTAGTCTCCACACCCGAAGGATTTGATACAACACTTAATGTTGCATCCGGTAATGCACGAGCTTGAGCACTTGTTCGTAAAGATCGGTGGCGAGGAACCACAGCTCGTGCTTGAACGCGTTGGCTTCGATGGTCCCGGTGCCGTCTTTCACGCGTATTTGACCTCCCGGTGCTTCGTCGACTGCGGTGGGTGCGACCCTGTGTTTCAGTAGATATCCTCGCGTATTTATGATTCTGAGAGTCGAGCTCAGCACGGGGGTTCTGTCTCTGGTACACCTAGAATCAACCGTTCTGTTTTGTGAAGCTCAACCAGCTTTGTCATATCACGGTTTGGGTGTGTCGACGAGATCCGTCCACGGCAAAGTGGGCAAAGTGGACTCTGGTTCACAGCTTGCATCAGTGCATCTGACGAAAAGGTCTTTCCACAGCACCCAGTTACCACCGGAAATTCAAACAGTTCAAGAGAGATCGGGCACGTCAGCACTGCTTCACGCTCCATCAGCGATCGTCGGGCGATGTCTTGCTGAGTTTTGGCTTCGTCGCTCGCCTTGCTGTACCATCAGCTCTCGCTCCTGGTTAAACGCAAGATGCTGTTCTTGCAACCGCTGCGCAAGACCCGAACTCGAAACTTGGGCCATTGTCGTACAAGTCGAAGGAGAACAGCTGGTGGTCTTCTTCTGTTTAGCTGCAGACGATCCGCGGACTCGTTCGTAAGCGCTCAAAAGACTGCGCAGCTGTGGCATCGCTTCGTCAAGTGACGCCTCAAACTCCTCTTGCGCATCTTGACGGATTGTCGATTGCTTAAGCAGTCGCGCGCGTTCCTCCTCGAACGCCTTGGCTTGTTCTTTGAGACGCTGCTCCAGCTGCTCCACCGCCTCTTGAAGAATCGCTTGTTTCTGCTCAGCTTGTCTAGCTTCGTCGAAAGCCTTCTGTCTGGCTTGCTCGAAGCTCGCCTGTTGGGTCCGAAGGAGTTGGCGCAGCGACGCAAGCTCCTCAGTCTGTGCAGCCTGCTTGACCTCAGCCAGTCTCACTTCCTCTTTGGCCTTAGCTACCACTTGAGCTAAACTCACGTCCTTCTCCTGAAGAAGCTTCTGCAGAGACGAGAGTTCCTCTCGCAGAGCCGCCACCTCTCGTCTGTGTTGTGTTTTACTGTCCAGAGCGTCCTGCAGCTCTCTCTTCTTCTCTCCCAAAGCATCCTGGAAGTCCTGGATCTTGTCCCACAGCCGCTCCCGCTTCTCCTTCAGCGAGGCCTTGAGCTCCTTCACCTTCTTCACCAATTGAACGTTGTGGGATTTCAGTTCCTCGTTCTTCTCTTGGAGTGTCGCGACCTTCTGCTCCGCTTCTTCGCTCTCGTGCTCGACATCTTGGGACGTGATCGCTGGATTCGTCTGTGGGCAGTTGTGGACGTCTTTGTCAGCTCCTTTCGCTGCTCGCACGCGTCGTCCAGAGCGCTCGGCGGCCTGCCATCGCTGCAAGTCTCCATGGGCGCCAAAATGGCCCGTCTAAAATATGATTGGCTAAATTTCGGCAAGTTGCCTTTTTGGTGTCATTGCCGTCGAGTACTTCAGGAAACGACAAAACGTACGCAAACAAGTAGGGATACAATCAGCAAAATGATTTCCGCAAACACAAACCTGCTCATCACACGCCAGCTACGCACGGCTCTTAAATACTCCTAGGACTGGGATCGCGGCTGCAGAGCCATGATGAGATTCCGCGGTGCGTCATAACTTTCCTCCTCCTCTTTGGTTGTCGATTTGGCAGTGGCCAACAACGTCGATGATACTTTTGCCCCTGCACTCGTTCTCTTCATGCCGCTGTTTCTCAAAATCAACGGTCTTGGGATCGCCTTAGCAGCCGCCGGAGATGAATCAAGAGGTGGTCGCGAATTACTCAGGACTCGAGCATCGACAATGTCGGATACGGACTGAGGGCTCTCCAATAAGAGCAGATCCTGAAGGCTTCCAGCGAGTGGCGGTAAACTGATTGGGGTGCCATGGTTCTTCTTTGCGGTAGTCCTTGGCTTGGGAGCACAAAGCGTTGTGGTATCAGCGTCAATGGATCCTTCACTTTTTTCTTGTGTGCGACCAAGTAGTCGCCATACTCGCGGACGTACTGTTGCATGTACAGCTTCACTTGCTCTTGTTGTTCGGTGAAGATCACTTGTGGGTGAATAGGCTCGTTGTCAGCACCCATGCGAAGTAGTCCTGGCTTATTACCGCTCGATGGTTGCTGGGTCTGACGTAGTCGGCTGCGCTTGGCGGGTGACTCTCCATCCGACATGCTTTCGTCGCTCTCTTGGCTGTTTTGCTTCCGTTTGCCCCCATAGCTGCTCGTGCCGGATTGAAAATCGCTTTCATCGTCGAACACGTCACTATCACATGACTGTGGTGAATTTATGACATTGGTATCCTCTACGTCTGCGCGAGAGGATACATCCTCGGATATTGCTTGCGCACCGCTGTTGGAGTCAGCCTGGGTGGACTTGCCCTCGATCTCACCAACCTTGCTCGCCGATTCACTCGCGTCGATACTGTTAGAAGCGCGCAGTTTCCACCGAAATACAGGCTTTCGAGAGAGGGAAAACTGAACCTTTTCAATCAAACCCACACCGACAAGAACGTTGGCTACGTCGTATAGGCGTCGGATTTTGGCTGGTGGTAGAGTTGACAATTGAAAAATGTTAGTAAACTTGCAACGCGCTGTCAGAGCTATCAACCGTTGTAACGTACTCTTGAGAAGACTATCAGCTGGGTTCTTGCTGTCTTCCATTAGAATGAGTTGTTCTGCTGCTAGTTCCAACGGAATGAAGTTCTCCTGTATGTAGTCAAATGTAGATTGCATCAGCTAGACAATCTCTGGCGGAAAAGTATGTTGTCAACTGCGCACCTTTCCAAAGAACAGTTGAACAAACGCTTGACTGAGCTTCGACAGAGACTTCCCTCGTCGACGATCACCTGGAGAATGTGGCAAGCTAAACGTCAACATCCCTCCAAGCAATTAATAAAGCAATCAACAAAACGTACTTTTAATGGGCGGGAACTTGGTACTACTCGAGCAGCTGCTAGGTGGCTTTTGTGCTTCGAGATACCGTTGCTGTGCAATTATAAAAAGGAACAAAATGTAAGCTTTGACGATATCACGATTGGAGACATCAAAATAGTCTTACCTTCATCACGCTGATGGACCCCGGGAGCGAGTCGAGTCCGTGCCAATTGTACCGGTTTTTGCTCTTGCGACTCACAAGGTGAATACTCTCCAGGATGTTCACAATGTCGTAAATCCGTCTGCGCCCAACTCCCAACTCCGTAGCTGCTTGGTTCAGAGAGATCTCGGAAATCTTGTCGTCGCGGTAGAGATTCAGGAATCTAAATGCAACAGCAACAAAGTTCAGCCACTTACAACCTCCCATCCAATTTCAATCTACGACCACGTACTTTTCACAAAGCAGTCCAAGGGACTTTTCCTTGCGGTTGTACTCTCGGTAGGGGAAGAAGCGCACTTCGTCTCCGTCCATTGTACAGTCCTCATTCTTGGAGTCTTGATCTTCCTCCTCCGAATGTTTAACCGCTCGTCCAGCGTCTTCCTGCAGCGGAGGTTTGCCTGTTACTGACCCGCCCGAGATCATTCGCGTCTTCTTAGGTATTTTACTCTCCTTATCTCCGTTGACCAGTACCATGGGTGCGCGACGGACGTATTTCCGCTTGGCTTTGGTAGATTTCACGTCTTGGCACGCCCTGTCGTCCTGGTCATTGCTGCTGCTGTCACCTGTGAGCAAATGCATCATCGCAGCCGCAGCCTCCGTCCGATTGGGACTGGGCTGGATACTCGACGCGCCAGTCGTACGGACGCTGGCGGGCGTGTGCGGCAGTAGTTCCTGCGTGCTACGACTGGGGCTCATCATCTCCTGGGTTGCCATCGCTGCAGTACTCGGTGAAAAGTTGAACGCCCAGTGCAGAGTCCAGGGACGTCAAGAGCTCTGAGGCGTGCGGCCGAAGTGGGAGAAAAAGAATGAAGAAAATCCCAATTGACGCGCCAAAAAACACCAGCGCGCGCGTTTGATTCCGCCAATCAGCGCGCGGGAGAATTTGAACTTGCTCCCGCCAAAAAGAGACACGAGGCGTGACATTCGCGCAACAACGGCATGACGCCATGTTGCCCGAATGTGGTCCACACGAGTCACTCACGAGCAGCTTGTGCAAGTTCTTGCACGGTGCAAGTTGCACCTCGTCCCACATTCAGTTTATCCAACATAGCCTTAGACTCTACCAGGATAAGCCCCGAAGGACGACTCGGCTAGATGATCGTCTGAGGGAGTACAGACCGTTAATTCGATTAGAGCAATTGCAACTGCTATATGCCGCCGAACTGAAGTGCCACGAACGGATGTTGAAGTATCTTACCCTGCCTGATGCCCGAGCAGGATGTTGGATGACCAAGAGCAGCGAAACAGTACATGACTCCCCTGCCTACGACTAAGAAAAACTAGATAAAGCGCTTGATCACGGAATTTCGTGAAAAACAAAACACTACCAGAGCAGCATCGCTTTAAGTAATCTTTGCGTGTGCTACCGTCTTACCCCGCACACTGCGCGTAGGCGCTTAAATAAAATGCAACGCGCAGTAAGCGTTCTATTTGATCACAACACCCAGGCGCTGTGCTACGAACATGCACTCAAACCAAGAAGAAATCCATACTGACATACAAGCACAAATAGGAGAGAAAATATACGAGAATTTTGATGCTGACGGCTCGACTGGTTAGGGCATGGATTGGCACGCAGCTGGTCCAGAGTATCGATCCCAGGTCGTGTCAATTGAGGGCCCAAGTATGGGAAGAGGGTTGTCGCGAGTTAACTCGTTAATTCCCCGCATCGAAAGGTATGTAACTGCTGTAAATTTGAACTCAGCATGCAAGCACTATACTAACATGAAATTGTGTATGTATTTTTTTGTTATGCACTAAGGCCGTCGCCCACTGCGCCTACTAACACAAACTAAACAATGCATCCATCAAACAGGACGGAGTACAGGTTGCCTACCCTGGTTAAGCATACCTCTTTTATCGAGTTGTCGACATAATAGGAGAACTCAGATAGAAGCGACTTCTTCGTTGACAGTTTTCGCACAACAGTCAGCTGTGCATCTTGGATGCCGCGAATATCTCCAACTCGCCAGCGTCTGCTTTGCCTTCCGCTACAGATGACAGGTATTCGTCGTCGAGTAAGCCTTCGAGCTCCTCCATGGTGGCCATGTATTGGGTCAGAATGCCCGCATATTCGCGGGGTCCCATTCCAAGACCGTGAGATAGACAGCAAAAGAGGCTGGATGAATCATGCTCTGGTGTATACCAGTCAGGTGCCGAGATTCGGACCTGTTCCAGTTCAGCAGCGTCATCGATCAAATGCTGGTAAGCAGCGTGCCACTGTACCATGTCCAAATCCGGACTCAACAGATCTCGGAGAGGTTGATGCAGCTTCTCCATATCGAACGTGTCCTTGGCCACCAGGCCGCAGAGAGCGAACGCCTTTTGAATCTCGGCAGCTTGCTTCGTTTCGATCCAGTCCAGGGTCCACTGAGCGACGATGTCATACTTTGGTACCTTGGGGTTTCCTGCCTTAGTCTGCAGATGGGGTTCGCGCAGCGCACGACCAATATACTCGTCAAACTTCGTGCGATACCACTCCTGGTAGCTACGATTGACCGCGACATCTAAGGGCTGCAGTAGGTTGGTGAGATTAGGCGGTACAAGTAACACGAAGACGTTGTGCCGTTCCAGACGTTTCGACTCTGCTAACTTGACGTGGCAACCGTATGAATCAATGAGGTACAGCACAGGTTCACGATACAGCTGAGTCTCCATCCTCCCACATACCACGGTTTCTGCGTGCGCAAGTAGCAAGTCGTCGTTCCACATGCCGCTCTGGTTCACGTCCACCAAAACCCAAGAGGGACACTGGGCTTCTTTTTGAGCTTGGAAAATAGAAGATGAGGTTTTAGAAACTTGCCATCACCAGTGATAGTGAAGGTGGCAGTAAAGCGCTTATGGCTTGAGCCTCTTTTCCGCAGTAGGACCTCACGCGACCCACGCGTAGTAATCGTGGACTTTGGCTCGGTTTCAAAATACCGGGGAACCTGATCCATGTTGATCACATTTCGCGGTTTGATGTTGTGCTTTGCAATCAGGTGCTGCGCTTGCTGGATGAAAGCCCGACACGTTTCAGCAGCATCGGCGGGAAGAGAGCGCGACGTCGTTTGTCTGCGTGACACCAGATTCCAGCGGTTCTTAAAACGTGCCAACCAGCCCGACGAGGCCTCAAAAGGCGCCGACTCGCCATCTTGGAGCTCACCGTGCAAATTCAATGCTTGAAGGCGTGTATACTTGTCTTTCACGCGGAGTCCTTTGTTGTTGCGCTGATGCACCCAATCTGATAATCGGTCTTCTAGTTCTCTGTGAGCTGCTCGACGGCCTCCTCCACCAAGCCGACGTGCCGATCGAGTTGTGAATTGGCGATCCTTCGAGGCTTCTTTAAGTTTGTCACGGTCCTTCCACCAGCCACGGATCGTACCAGACGCTACGTTGTGTTTCTTGCCCAGGGCATAGAAGCCGCTACCGGAGACGCCTGTCTCGTACTCAGCGATAATGGCGAGCTTCTCTTTGATGCTGAAGCTTCGACGGGAGTTGGCCATGGCGTAGGCTGAATGTTTTGGAATGAATGGCAGAATAGGAAAGTAGGAGTTTTGGGGGCGTTGGCGTTGGCGTTTAGGTTGTCAGAATCATTGGTCGGCAGGGCAATCCGGCCACCCATATGAGTTGCGTTGTATTTGAACGAGCGTTCTAATCGGGAGTTTGTGAACAGGGATTTCAATATTTTTTATTTTAAGCGCCTACGCGCAGTGTGCGGGGTAAGAACGGTAGGACCCAGTCCACCGCAAAGATCGTGCTCAATGTACCGGTACTAGATACCTACTGGCAGATCCGTGGCACTACGATGTATGTCGAGTTCTGTTGCAAGACGCGAAGCGAATGATAAAATGGAGGTGTATTATATTGCTGATTCTGCAACAGACTACATAGTTCAGCAGGAGACTTGGTCGTACACAATCATCGAATCTGAATTGCAGTGTTTTGTGGTGTGTTGTCCGTGGGGTGCGTCCTGCATAGGTACTGAGGCGAGGTAGCAGATGTTGAGTCCAGCATTTTCAGGTCGTCATGTGGTGACTAATCCATGAAGGTTCGGGCTCCTTTTGTCGCATTTCTCGATCGCCCAGCGCCATGCGCAAGCCTCGTCAGCGGAACTCAACGCGGGACCGCGAGAAGGCCGAGTTGGCTGCGCTTCGGAGCCTCGCTAGCGAGTTACAAGCGCACTTGACTGCGCTATCTTGCGGCGAAATACCGCTATCCCCGCACCGTTCGGTTCATGGAAGCAAGTCTGCGTGGGAACGTTTGTGCGAGCGCCAAGCACGCGCCCGACAAGAAGCAGAGTGTGTGAACCGTGAGCTCAACGATCGAGTACAAAGCAACGCAGATTGGATCCAACGCTTGTGGGAATTGCTAAGCGAGAAGAGGAGAGCTACCGAAGTGTCCGGTTTTCAGAAGTTGGCAGCACTTCAGTGGAAAGTGGAAGACGGTCAAGTGCTCGGTCAGCTCAAGCAACAGGCCCAGGCGGCGCTGTTGGACCTGCCGACTGTCTTCTCAATTCATGGTGTTCAAGTGTTTGGCGAGTCTCAAGACTCTGATGGCGGATTCGAGTCCGATGTTTGGACCCACAAACGAACTGGAGACTTGAGCTCTGCCTTAGTGTGTATAAGACGGGTACCATTCGATGTGCACTCGACATCATCTGCCGTGTGGACAGCTCTAACACGCCCGGATGGCTGCTTTACGCCAGACTGCAGTTTGGGAGCAGCCTCTCACTGCCAAGACTCGAAAGTTCGCATCATGGAACGCACGCCCAGCGTCTGTGCGATGAGGGTGCGGGATACGATCCTGCTTAACGAGGTGGAAGTTGTCGACTATCACGCGGTGGTTCTTCAAGGGCCATCTCCAACGCCTCTCAGCAATAACGTGGTGGTGTGGAAGTCATCGTTCACGCTGGCAAACGGAAGTCTCAGGTACGAGGATACATTATCGGCTGCGGTTCTTCGTTACCCTGGCAGCGTGGAGTCGGTTATCGTGATCGTTTGTCAAGCTCAGCTTGAAATGAGGGTCGGGTACAATCTGCAGAACTCAGTCATGACTGCCGTAGACTCGTGTATCAAGACCATCCTCTCCAACGCAGAAAACTTGCTGCTCAGTGAGAGTTCGCCCTCTTCAGCCAGCGAGACACTTGCATCGATTGCAGTGTAAATAAACAACATCTAATACATGTAAGGGCTATTTGCAAAGCTCAACACGTTGTGTATTCATCAGCTTTGGTGTACATGTATTCGATATCCACAACAGATATCGATGGCCGAAACAAGCTGAGTCTGCTCACTTGACCCAGTTCCTGTGCAACCTCCACCCGTCCAGCCTTACACGACAGTCTTTGGGTTCTTCTGGGCGGCCAGAAGCACCTCTTGCATCGTTCGGAAATGAATATCCCTGAAAAACTCGTCCCGATCACGTTTCGCCTTCTCTTGGTCGAACTTGAGCGCCCCCAACGGAACATACAGCTTGAATTCTGCGATCGCAGCTTCGGTTGGGTCTGGGTTTTCCTTGGCAAGCACCTTCTGTAGCTCGTCGACCGACTCAAATGAAACATTGAGGTCGAGCATCCCACCAAACGTCTTCATCTGTTCAGCCACCTGCAGCCATGTCGTCTCCAACGCTTGCACGTGCGTGTAGTGAGGCCACTTCTTGGTGCTCTTGAGCAGCGCTGCCACAGCCTTTCCAACGTCACGTGTGCTAGTGGTTGCAAATGGTTCGTTTCCCGTACCAGGAATCGTCATGGTCTTCGTGTGCAGATCCAGCGGATGCATTGGTCCTAGGTCCGAGTGGTAGCGGTTGGAGCTCGCAACAACGTAGTCCATGAGCCAGCCGACACAAATCACAGTCCACTCGATCTCGCTTTGAGCTTCCAAGGCATCTCTCACCACCGCATTGTGCTTGTACAGCGAGTTCGGATCTTCGAGATAGTCCTCTGAGTCCCCACCATACTCGGACGGAATGAAGCGCTTGCACTTGGGTGTCTGCTTGCACGCCTCCAACAACGCCAGGTGAACGTCCACGTACGCTTGGGTCGTATCCGAAATGGTTCCAACAACTGCATCGCAGTCGCCGAGCATTTCCACGAGCTGCGGCACAGACGAGTAGTCGGTGATACGCTGCTCGATCAGACCGCTCTTGCCGTCAAAATAGTCCTTGTGCGACCGGGTGAGGACAACCACTTCAATACCGGCAGCAGGAAACTCTTCGACGAAGTACTTGGCGAATGCCCCAGCTCCAACAATTGCGACGCGCATACTGGATAAGGAGGAAGAAAGTCTTGTGGAGTGGTTGTTGGTGTTGACTCGAGAGCGCCAATTGAAGAATGGTATCACGCCGAGCACAGCCGAACGCTCAGCATGGTAATGATGAGTCAAAGGTGTGGAAATCGGTAAGGTGGTGACTAACCCGTGCACTGGTATTGTCACTACCTCCAACCTCCTCTGCTATCTGACTAATCAATCTCCCCTTCCATGCGGGCAATGTGAAAGCTGCAGCCTTTGGCCCTTCGTCGATAAACATCCACCTCAACGTACATGTAGAGCATGGGGATACGGCAAACAACACAACGCATGAAATTCGGTTGCTAGCAGCAACACGAACATTCTCTGTGATCCAGCATCCTCGGTAACCGTGTTGCACGCGGCACCGATAAATCAATTGAACCGCATTATGGCTACGTTAACAAGCGTACAACTTCCGCCACATCATGTCTTCGCTGCTTTCCTCTACGAGTGCTTGCACATTGAGTATACTTGTGCCAGCTTGCCCAGGCAACATGCTCGTAACAGAGGAATATCCCACACTGTTTGCGTACGCCACAGTCGGCAATGCTTGAGCGGCAACACAAGCCCCTCGTTTTGCACCGCTTCCGATGAATACACACTGCGGCACGTTGCCACTACTCGAATCGCAGCCGGAGCAAGGGTTGTCCGATCGATTGATGCACGATCCATTGCGCTTGGTGGCCACCACGTTGAAGTCGCTTCGTGCAGCATAATAGTAAGCAGCATGCTGAAGTCACTTCGTAAAGCTCACTAGGGATCACGGGAAGCACCACGTTGAAAGACCCAAGGCAATCATCGCTTCACCATGACCACCGTCTTCAGTACAGCTGCAGCTCCAAGGTGACATTGCTCCCTCCATACGCCAGTCTACATCCATCCACCGCCTCACGCCAATCTTCACCACCGCAGCGGTCTTGGTCCATCCGGGCCACGTGTCCGAGCGAAGTCTGGAATATTCGCGCCTGCCGACGGATTCGAGAACTAGACCCGAGTTGCAACGGCTGCCACGTACCTCTTTTGAGAGCGCATACTTATCCGACCTTCCGTTACTAGTCAATTCCATACAACTCAGACCTGCCATACTGGATCGGTACAGTGTACCGTCAAGTGACTGGCCCGTCGCAATCTAGAATCTTCGACGTCGTGGACGGGTAATCCCTCCCCACTAACCCCTCGAGCCCCCACTGCGAGTGCACGTCGCCCCTCCCGTCGATCGATGGAAGTTTCGATCGCCCCAAAAGTTTTGAACCAGAAAGATCGCTCTGTTTGCTTGGCTGGCCCGCACCCCCTCCCTCTGGACCCAACCTCGGCCTCATTCTTCAATCTTCCCTGTTGGAATCGACTCCAAGTCCCAAGACAAGACACACAGAACCATGAGCGCTGAAGCCGAAACGTTCGCCTTCTCGGCCGACATCAACCAGCTGCTGAGTCTGATCATTAACACGTTCTACTCGAACAAGGACATCTTCCTGCGCGAGCTCATTCTCGAACGCCTCGGATGCCCTCGACAAGATCCGCTACTCGTCGCTCACCGACGCCAGCGTGCTGGACACGGACAAGAACCTGGAGATCAAGGTGATCCCGGACAAGGCCAACGGCACGCTGACCATCCAGGACTCGGGTATCGGTATGACGAAGGCCGACCTCATCAACAACCTGGGAACGATCGCCAAGTCGGGCACCAAGGCCTTCATGGAGGCCCTGGCCGCCGGCGCCGACATCAGCATGATCGGCCAGTTCGGTGTGGGTTTCTACTCGGCCTACCTGGTCGCCGACAAGGTCGTGGTGCACTCGAAGCACAACGATGACGAGCAGTACGTGTGGGAGTCCGCCGCCGGTGGCTCGTTCACGGTCACGCCCGACACGTCGGAGCCCATCCTTGCGTGGTACGCGCATTGTCCTGACGCTCAAGGAGGACATGCTCGAGTACCTGGAGGAGCGCAAGCTCAAAGACCTGGTGAAGAAGCACTCGGAGTTCATTGGCTTCCCTATCAAGCTCTACGTCGAGAAGACGGAGGAGAAGGAGGTCACTGACGACGAGGAGGAGGAGGATGAGAAGGAGGGCGAGGACGACAAGCCCAAGGTCGAGGAGGTCGAGGAGGAGGAAGGCGAGAAGAAGAAAAAGACCAAGAAGATCAAGGAGGTGACCCACGACTGGGACCACCTTAACAGCCAGAAGCCCATCTGGATGCGCAAGCCGGAGGACGTGACCCACGAGGAGTACGCCTCGTTCTACAAGTCGCTCACCAACGACTGGGAGGAGCACGCCGCTGTTAAGCACTTCTCGGTGGAGGGCCAGCTGGAGTTCAAGGCCTGCCTGTTCGCCCCCAAGCGCGCTCCGTTCGACATGTTCGAGGGTGGTGCCAAGAAGAAACTGAACAACATCAAGCTGTACGTGCGTCGCGTGTTCATCATGGACAACTGCGAGGAGCTCATGCCCGAGTACCTGTCGTTCGTCAAGGGTGTCGTCGACTCGGAGGACCTGCCGCTTAACATCTCGCGTGAGACCCTGCAGCAGAACAAGATCCTGCGCGTGATCAAGAAGAACCTGGTCAAGAAGTGCCTGGAGATGTTCGCTGAGCTTGCCGAGGACAACGAGAAGTACAACAAGTTCTACGAGGCCTTCAGTAAGAACCTCAAGCTGGGCATCCACGAGGACTCGACCAACCGCACCAAGATCGCCAAGCTCCTGCGTTACCACTCGACCAAGTCTGGCGAGGAGATGACGTCGCTCGACGACTACATCTCGCGCATGCCTGAGAACCAGCCCGGCATCTACTACGTGACGGGCGAGAGCAAGAAGGCGGTGGAGAACTCGCCGTTCATTGAGAAGCTCAAGAAGAAGGGCTACGAGGTGCTCTTCATGGTTGAGGCCATCGACGAGTACGCCGTGCAGCAGCTGAAGGACTACGAGGGCAAGAAGCTCATCTGCGCCACCAAGGAGGGCCTCAAGATGGAGGAGACTGAGGACGAGAAGAAGTCGTTCGAGGAGGCCAAGGCCGCCACTGAGGGCCTGTGCAAGCTCATGAAGGAGGTCCTTGACGACAAGGTCGAGAAGGTGGAGATCTCGAACCGTATCGTCGAGTCCCCGTGCGTCCTGGTGACGGGCGAGTACGGCTGGTCGGCCAACATGGAGCGTATCATGAAGGCTCAGGCTCTGCGTGACAGCAGCACGTCGGCCTACATGTCGTCGAAGAAGACCATGGAGATCAACCCGCTGCACCCGATCATCAAGTCGCTCCGTGAGAAGGCCGAGGCCGACAAGAGCGACAAGACGGTGAAGGACCTGATCTGGCTGCTGTACGACACGTCGCTCCTGACGTCGGGCTTCAGCCTGGACGAGCCCACGACGTTCGCCAACCGCATCCACCGCCTCATCAAGCTCGGCCTGAGCATCGACGACGACGATGACGCCGCCGACGAGACCATGGAGGACCTGCCCCCGCTTGAGGGCGAGGACGAGGAGGAGAGCACGATGGAGGAGGTGGACTAATCGTCTCGCTCTGTAGTTCGTTGACGGGTTCTAGTGCATTTCGTGCACGTACGCGCGTCGACTATTGCTGGTTAGCTCTGCATTTTTTGGTGGTGAGGTTTAGTTAGATCTTCGTAGTCGAAGGTTACATATATTTACGATTCGCCTACCCTGCTCTCGCGTACGTGTTATCATTTCCGTTCAACACATCTCAAGGAATGCAAGTCTCCAGATGCCGAAGACGACAAGAGGCAACTTGCGGCCAGTCGAACTCCACCAAAAAGTGAAGCCATCCGATAGCCTGTGCATAGTGTAGC
The DNA here is from genome assembly GCA_032158285.1 of Phytophthora sansomeana. Taxonomy (NCBI): domain Eukaryota; phylum Oomycota; class Peronosporomycetes; order Peronosporales; family Peronosporaceae; genus Phytophthora; species Phytophthora sansomeana. Next base: position 819,407 of record JAPDHH010000252.1, read on the forward strand.
CAATTCAATTCAATTGCTCCAACTGCTCTTTTTCCGATGAATTTGCTTCGTACACGCCAGCGACATAACTTGGTTATTTAGTGCTCGGCCTTGTCCTTCTTCATCTGAAAGATGACAAGTCGACACACTATTGCCTTCGAGGCGGGTCGCACACTTTTTTGATTTCCTTAATTTTTGTCTGATAACCCCGGCTGAGGATCGCTGCTAATGCTGCATAGCAACTCGTCTCATTGCTTCAAGTGCTGAGTACTGCTTCAGCCATTTCCGTAGCCATCTGCACCCCTTCGTGGCGCCCATCACCATCTCAGGCGCGTTCTGCGCCAGTCAATCCGCGCCACACCAATCGTACTTAGCCGCACAAAACCTCGTCGAAAAACCTCAATCAAGTCTGCTTGAGCCAATCACCGCGATGTAGCCATCTGAAAGTGGGATCGCGACCAATTAACCGTAGTGAATAGCTCGCCAACAAAAAGCGTACCCCCCGTTACGCCCCCCTGATTGGCCATGTGTCTCAGAAGTACTGACAACACATCTCCCATATCAGTACACTGTCCACTCGTCAGCCATGGCTACGCTCCATCCAAACGGAGCTCTTCGCCAATCAGACCCAAAGCAGCCAAGTCGAGCCTACCGCTCCCCGCCTCCCGTAACCATGGACGTGGCCAGTCTGCACAACATCCTGCTGCACACGTTCAGCAATGACGAAGCGGCGCGCAAGGCCGCGGAGGACGCCATCGCCGGGCTGCACACCGTGCCCGGCTCGGTGCAGCTGCTCATTCAGATCACGGTCGAGGCCAGCGTGACGCGTGAAATCCGTCAGGCCGCCGCCGTGTCGCTCAAGAACCTCGTGCAGAAGTACTGGGAGGGCGCTGACGGCCCCGAGGGCCAGTGGGTGCAGGTGATCAGCCCCGCGGACAAGGTGCTGGGTCGCCAGAACGGCCTCGAGGCGCTGCTCGTGTCGCAGGACTCGAGCATTCGCTCGCTGCTGGCCGAGACCGTCGCGTACATTGCGCGCTTCGACTTCCCTGTACGTTGCGTGGTGTTGCTGCTGATGAAGAGGCTTTTTAATTGATGGTTTTTGTAACTAGGACTCGTGGCCGACGCTTATCGACGAGATCTGCAAGAACGTGCAGAGCGGCGATGCCAACCGCATCATCAACGCGCTGCTGGCGCTGCGCCGCGTGGTCAAGAACTTCGAGTACCGCTCGGACGAGCGCCTGGCCCCGCTCTACAAGCTCGTGGAGGTGGTCTTCCCCATGCTGCAGAACATGATGGTGCAGATGCAGACCAACAACTCGATCGAGGCGGCGCACATGATGCACCTCATCCTCAAGACGTACTGGTCGTGCGTCAAGACCAACCTGCCCCCGCACATTGCGCAGACCGAGCAGGTTGTCGCCTGGATGAACATTTTCCGCATGGTGATCGCTAAGCCGCTGCCTGAGGCCAGCGAGGGCGGCGAGCCCGCGGGACAGCCGACGGATGAGGAGGAGCGTGGCAACTGGCCGTGGTGGAAGCTCAAAAAGTGGGCGATGCAGATTCTCTGCCGATTCTACACTCGCTATGGCAACCCCAAGAAGGCTGAAGAGGAGTACCTGCAGATGAGCACGGTGTTCCGTAACCAGATCGCCCCGGAGCTGCTGCCTTGCGTGCTGGAGACTCTTGCGCTGCGCAAGAATGGACGCTTCTGCACGGACCGCGTGGTGCAGCTCGCTCTTGTGTTCCTGCAGGAGGCGGTGGACTCGGCTGTGACATACAAGCTGATTAAGCCGCACCTTGGCTTTTTGCTGTTCGAGGTCATCCACCCTGTGCTGTGCCTGACTCCCAAGGACCTTCAGCTGTGGGCTGAGGACCCGCACGAGTTTGTGCGCAAGACGAACGATGTGTTTGAGGACTTCCTCGACCCCGTGTACGCTGCCTCTAACCTGCTATCTGACCTGTGCACGAAGCGTGGCAAGGACTGCTTGCCCAACGTGCTGTCGTACTACAACAACATTCTCAACACGTACCTTGCCGCGTCGGATGACAAGAAGGATTACATTCAGAAGGATGCTGCTCTGCATGCACTGTTCTCGCTGGACGGTGTGTTGACCAAGTCGAAGGCCCACAAGGACCAGGTCGAGTCGATGATCATCACGCACATTCTGCCGGAGTTCAAGAACCCGCACGGATTCCTTCGCCTGCGCGCCTGCAAGATCTTTTCACGCAAGTACATCGAGGGCATCAAGTTCAAGGACGAGCAGACTCTGATCGCTATTGTCAACGGTATGCTTGACGCCATGTTCGACCCGGAGCTTCCTGTGCGTATTGAGGCTGCCAAGACGATCCGTTTCGTGGTCATGTACCCGCACTCGGACACGGTTGTGGAGGTGCTGCGCCCTCGCCTGCCGCAGATCCTGGAGCAGTTCTTCAGCCTTATGGACGAGATTGGCAACGACGAGGTTGTTGTTGCGCTTGAGCACATTATTGACCGATTCTCCTCGGAGATCGGCCCGTTCTCGCTGCAGCTGGTTGCCAAGTTCGTTGAGTTTTTCACCCAGTTCACGGCCGTTGCTGAAGAGGATGAGGACGCTTCCTTGGCTGCCGTGTCGTGCCTTGATGCTATCAACACGATTCTCATGAGCATCCACAACCACCCGGAGCTGTACGCTCTGCTTGTGCCGACGCTCGCGCCGGTCATCCACAAGATTCTCACGGACTTCGACTACGTTGAGTACATGGAGAGCGGCATTGACATTCTGGGCTCGCTGGCATTCTACAGCCACAAGATTGCCCCCGAGCTGTGGTCTCTGTTCCCGTTGATCTTTGTAAGCTTTAACGACTGGGCCTCGGACTACCTCACGAACTTTGTGCCGGTGATCGACAACTTTGTTGGCCGTGACATCGAGGGCTTCCTCTCGGGCTCGTGCACGGACCCCGCCACTGGCGCTAACGTCCGCTACCTTGAGCTTGTGTTCAACATGGCCAAGACAGTGTTCGAGAGCACGAGCGTCCAGGAGATCGACCTGTGCGCCGCTTGCCGTCTGCTTTACTCGCTGTTACACAACCTGTTCGGCAAGGTGGACGAGTGCATTCCTCCGATTACGCTTATGGTGTGCACGAAGCTGGCAGAGCCGCTTGTTGACTCAACTGCCCGCAACCTGCTCGGAGTGTTCGCCAGTCTGCTGCACTACAACCCTGCGCTCACGCTCGATGCTCTGAACTCGCTGGGTGCCGCTGACGGTGTGCTGAAGATCTGGCTGAGCGACCTGTCCCGCTACGACAACTTCCTGGACCGCAAGCTGTTCGTGCTCGGTGCCATGTCGATTCTGCGCGCTCCTGCCGACAAGATCCCGGCCGCCCTGCGCCCGCACATCAAGCAGTTGATCCAGGCTGCCATGAAGGTGCTCGCTGAGTCGATTCAGAACCCCGCGCCGGGCATCCTGGAGGATGGCGAAGAGATTGAGGGTGATGACGAGGACGGTGAGCAGCTCGAGGAGCTGCTTGAGAACGGCGGCTACGCCTCGAACGAGGACGCCGAAGACGTGGTGGACGACCAGTACTACGCCATCCTGCGCCAGCTTCGCGAGGAGGCTGAGGGTCAGTTTGGCTACGAAGACGAGGGTGACGAGGACTACATCAGTCTGCTGGACGAGGTGGACGAGGTGGAGTTCTTCCTGGGCTCGCTGCAGGGCTTCGCCCAGGCACACGCTCCTGAGTACCAGGCTCTGGGACTTGAGGCTGACGCAACGACGCAGCAGGCTCTTGTTCTCTTCCAGGCAGAGCACGCCAAGAGGAAGGAGGCTCAGGCCCAGAAGACCCAGCAGTAAGGGAGCATCTAGACGATAGTTTCCTGTCATGCCGCGGTGAGAGGGAGTGATATGGTTTTTAAGACATACATTTTTTTGTTCAAAATGCTTCCACTTGTAGCTGGAAGTCTACGCTTCCATGGCAGACTCCGTGACATCCTGCAGCATCAACCGGTAGGCTTCAAAGTCGAACTTGTCCGGTTGGTTGTTGAACTTGTCCACGTGTTCGAAGAGCTTGTCGTCCTGATAGCTGGCCAGCAGTTGCTGCAGCAGAACCTGCGACTCCTTCTTGTCCAGCATATTGATGACATCAGCGCGCACGAGTGCCAGCTCCTTCTTGTCCAGCAGATCGTCGTACAGCGAGACGGCGACACAGGGCGGCGCTGCACTGGGGTTCTCCTTGAACGCTTCGAGGTACGTGACCAGGAAGCACGACTGCTGGAATTGACACAGCATGTTAAAGAACCCCTCCTGACGGTACACGGGGAAGATGAAATAGGGCGCCGCCTCCGCGCGCTTCGTCAGGGACTGGAACTCATTGGCCGACAGTGTCGTGGCCACTGCGTCGTCCTTATCGGCGTGGAATTCCTCCCAGATACTGCGGATCTGTGGCGCTTGTTCGTTCTCCAGCAGCTCCAACTTGACCAACTGCTCCAGCGAACGCGCCCCAGGATACGAGAATCCGGTCGCGGCCTTGGAGCTGGCAAAAGTGCGGAGCTTCAATGCATTGCGAGTGGAGAGGAGGCTGCAGCGGCCAAGACGCAGCGCAATGGACGACATGTCGGGTCACGTGTGGACGGAAAGTGGCCTTCAGTGTCCGTGTGGTCCACACATTCGACGGTTTCGCATGTCAAACCCAGATGGCTACAGAATGAGTCACGCGATCGTGATCATTCGAGCAGCGACTCAGCAGCAGTTTACTCCACACAGGGCTAGACTACGTGCATATCCTTGGGAGACGTATCGATTGAGTGTGCTGCAGCAGATTATTCCACACCAATGCGTCCGACCTGCTAAGGAGCTTGTTAAATGCTGAGGAGACGTTTCGATCGACGGTGCAACTTGGTCTCATTCTTCAATTGTCGTCTTCAAGACCATATCAACCTTCACTCCAAGACCCACCCCACTACCCTCTCAACCATGCGCGTCGCTGTTGCTGGATCCGGTTCAGTCGCCAAACACTTCGTGCACGAGTTGCCTGCTGCTGGACACGAAGTTGTGGTGCTGACCCGCTCGCACAAGGACTTCCTGGATGGCAAGAAGGGCGTCGTGGACCAACGTGTCACCGACTACGCATCCGTGCCGCAACTCGTTGAGTTGCTAGAAGACTGTGACGCCCTCGTCAGCACGGCCTTTGACATGACTAACCCGAGTTCCGAGACCCACCTGAACATGCTAGAGGCGTGCAAGCAAACGACCAAGTGCAAGCGCTTCATTCCGGCCGAGTACGGTGGAAATTGCGAGGATTACCCTCAAACACCCGCGGAGGCCATCGGTGTATTCAACGAGCCGCTCAAGGAGGCGCTCCGGAAGCAGGATGAGGTCGAGTGGACTTTCATTTCGATCGGATGGGTCATGGACTACATCGTCCCGAGCGCTAACCGGATCCACCCCACCCCCGGCCCATTTTACCCGCTGGATCTGGAAGCGCGTACCATGTGCATCCCGGGAACTGGCAACGATGCGTTCTCGGCGACCAGCGCTCGTGATGTGACTAAAGCGGTCGCAGAGCTCCTGAAAAGCCAACACAAGTGGCGCCCGTACACGTACGTGCAAGGAATGGAAACAACATGGCTGGAACTGGCAGAGCTGGTGAAGACGGTCGGTGGGGTGACCGATCTCAAGATCTCGTTCGAATCGGTGGAAAGCATTCAGGAGGTGCTCGAGAAGAACGAGTCGCCGTACTCGACGCTTTTAGCGAAATTCAAGAACCTTGCTCCATCGGGAAGATGCAGGTTTGACCAGGAAAAGGTGAAGCGTGACCAGGCCGAACACTTTCCGAGTCTTCACCTTCGTACGGCGAAGGAGCTGCTGGAGGCGGTGAAGCAGGACCCGAAGGTGATCGTGTAAGGTTTGCTTAGAAACCCGCTACCGCTTTTGTAGTAGGTAGTCGCCACGAACGTCAAATCAAACCGTCGATCACTCGATAGGAAGCCGAACCTGACTGAGGAGGCCAGAACCAAACCATAACCATTGGAATCGAACACTTCCCCTCTTGGCCTTAAACGTCGCTAGTTTGTACGAGGCTTTCGTCAATGCTGCGGCTCGTGCATGAAGTTTCATTCAAACTTTCCCGAAGCAAAATGTCATCGGCTTTTCTTTCAGACGCAGCTTAGGGTCTTCATTTTACAGACGCCTGACTGCATCTGCACTACCAACACATGAGGCGTCATTAAATGGCAGCAAATTTTGCTGCAAACACATTGGCCTGATGTGGTGTTGCTAGTTCTGCCTGCTGCTTCAGGCGACTTCGCATCCGTCGTCTTTCGCTGTCTGTTGCAGGTGTAGTGCAGGCTATGTTAGGAATCGGCTCCGGTTGCCGCCGTTGGCGCAACGGAGGTCTTCACGGAGTGCGACATTGAGGACGTTGCCTCATACGTGAGGGACATGACGTTGGGAAGATGCAGATTAGGAGAAAGGTATTGAAGTAGTTTGAGTGGCTGGCAGACTACCGGTAGCTGCCACCAGCTTTGCATGAGCAAGAGCTCGGTCTCGAATCGGATAGCTAGGACATAACAAGAAGTGCTGAGTGTGGAAACCTAAGACGGCATCTGAGAAGTTGACCTGTGTCGTAAGAGGCTATTACTCAGCTTGCCCCAGCTACAGTAGAATGGGAAGCTGGCTTCTCTGTGCCGCACCAGTCCAGCTGAGCACTTTCGACACAAGTGTGACAATTGGTATGCCGCATATCGACAATCGATACGCCGCATATCGACAACCAGGATGACTCGAGGGAATGCACGGCAGCCAACCAAGCTGCCGATGGCACCCGTAGGAGACACGAGCCTCCAAGACTAGCGTAGCTAATGGAGTCGCTTCGAAACTAACGACCTAATACACAAAGGCCAACTACCAGGGAGCTCAGCCAGCTCCCCCATCTCTGCGTTTCTGAAGGACACCACAAAGAATTCTTTAGCGGTTTGTTCCGCTGAAACAAGATGCCCAACACCAGATCGAGTGACCCAAGTACATCTGAAGCTGAGGACGACTGTGGAGTGGCACCCATGTTCACGCCGATCCTGCCACCTCGACTGACAAGCACCTCGCATGCTTCTTTGGTGAAGTGGCGACGTGACCGCCGTGCGTACGAAGACACTATTCGTAGTCGCGCCAAGGACAATTCTGGAGACCTGATCGTCCCAGTCAAGAGCACTTTCGACGAGGGGCTACTGCGCATGTGGTGCCTCTTACATTGGAAAATTTCGATCGATGAGGTTACCGACGCCCACATTGTGGCCGAGGTAGACCGAATCATCGAGAGTGTCAAAAACGACGACATCCCTGACATCGATGTCGAAACGCGGGAGTAGCTCCGCATGGACCTCTCCCAATCGGATGTAAACGAACGGATCATTCAGTACTTAAGAGGTGCTATGATATCATCGACGAGCATGGATGGTGAGTTTTCTTCACCGGTTCGGACGGTAGGCAACAGTTGTGCCGCATCATTACTGCATCGCTGGAGCCACAAGCGCTCTGCGACGAAGTGGAAAGGGCCCTCCGTTTTCAATCGCGAAAAGCGAGAGAGGACGAAGTGGCTCTCCACGACCTCATTCTAGCCAAGGCTCTAGAGCAAGAGAAGGTACACCAGAGCCTAAAATGGGCCAAGCGGGACCGAGGTGATCGCGAAACTGGGCGCACCGCCACACGTAGCACCTTGCGACCACCAACCAAGAAACAGCGGGTTGTTGAAACCAACAACTTGGTTCTCAGCCTCCCGCCAAGTCGGAAAACGAGCGACACAGGGTCCCACCGACACCATGCCCACACTGTAAGGCAATGCATTGGCTCTCTGAGTGCACTGCTCCTACAGACGAGCAAAAGGCGGACATCCACCGCAAGTTGCGTGCACAGCGTGCGGACGGCAACATGAAATCTGCGGCCAGGCTCAAACGCCTCCGCGAGTGTTTGCCGTCGGATGAGAAGACTGTCACACTGAACGACATGCTATCTATCCCCTACTGTGCGAACACGGGCGCCGATAGAACCGCTATTGGCCGGCACCGCGTGAAACAACTACAGGAGTTGGACCCAACGGTTGTAGTGCAGAATTTGCACGCACCGATCGTTAACACGACGGTTGGCAATGGTGACGTAGAGTGTTCAGACTCTGTTGAACTACGCTTTCTGTTGAACACGGCCGCAGGGCCCGTCGCGCTCAACCAACCGATTGAGTGCCTCGTCATCGAAGGCAACGAACCCGAGCTCATTTTAGGGCAAAACGTACTACTTTCGCTTGGAATCGACGTGGACCGCCAGCTTGAACAGCTTGCGCTGCGCGCGGAGGATGAGGACGGTGGTGAGTCGGAACTAAAGGATGATTTGGACGACCTCGACCCTCCGAGTACCGACGATGAGCTTCGAGCTGCACTTGATCAGTTGGTGGTGATGGCGTTAAAAAATGGCTTTCCACCCAAGCTGGAGCCAAAACTCCGAGCTGTTGTGAGGAAACACGACATATGGAGACTTCAACTTGGCAATGACCCTCCTGCAAAGGTGGAGCCATTGAAGATCCGCCTCAAGCAAGGCGCAAGCGCGGTGAAGAGCAAGCCGCGGCGCTATCCGCCAGCAGTACGTGCATTTCTCCGCGAGTTCAACAACAAACTTGTTGAACTCGGCTGGGTGTACGAAAACCCAAGCAGCCGCTGGGCCAGCCCAATGCTGCCTGTCCGAAAGCAAGGCATGAGTGCTGACGAGTATCGTCAGACTTGTGATTACCGTTTGGTCAACGACCTCATTGAGGCTCTCATTAGTACGATTCGGCACATGACAACTCTACTAGAGCACACCCGAGACAAACAACACTTCGGATTGTTTGACCTGCTCAAGGGATTCTGGCAATTGCCACTAGATGAGGCTTGTCAAGAGCTAATGTCCTACATTACGGACGGAAAAATATACACTCCTCGTCGCGTTCCTCAGAGATGCTGTGATGCTGCCGTGCACTTCCAGCAGACGATGGAGAAGTGTTTTGATTCGCTATTGTACCATTTCTTAGTCATTTGGATCGATGATATTCTGCTTTTTGCAGACGACATTGATACTTATGTGGCCAAGCTACAAGAGTTCTTCGACTTGGTTGCTGTTGCAGGTCTTAAGCTTAGTGCTAAGAAGAGCAGCCTGTACCAGCAATCGGTCAAATGGTTTGGGCGCATTATCACCAGTGACGGTGTAGCCCACGATCCAGCGCGGATCGACGTGCTGCGATCAATGCCATACCCAACCACGGCAGCCGAACTACAGCAGTTCCTCTGCGCTGCCAATTGGATGCGAGAGTCGATTGTGGACTACGCCCGCACCGTGGACCCTCTCCAGGTACTACTAGACACTACGCTAAAGAATGGCAAGCGCACAAAGCGTGTTGCCGCAGGCATATCAATCACATTGACTGACACAGAGCGAAGCGTCTATGACGATGTCAAGAAACGGCTAGCCACCGCAGCCACGCTCTCCATGCCGGATGACGATGCAACTACCATAGCTTGCACGGATGCTTCGGATGGTGGTTGGGCAGTTATCGTGAGCCAAGTGACGAACTTCGACGCACGTGTGCCAATTGCAACTTAGCAACACAAACTGCTGACGTGCCTCAGCGATACGTTTAGAGGTGCACAGCCTGAGGTCGATATGCAAGCGTGGCCCGCTGTCTCTGGCCCATGAGTCGGTTGAACGCTCGGAATAAATCGGACATGAAGCCCGGCTCGCGATCGTGTCTAATGGCCTCACTCGCACCGAAGCGTCTGAAGACGGCTTCTTCGTATGCTTCTGCCACGGTATGCGCGTTTCGCGACGCGTTAGCCTTCACGATGACGAATCCAGTGAAGAGGTCGACCCACACTAGTAACTCCGTGTTGCCTTTGCACGACGCAGGCAGTGACGGGATGTGGTCCATGGCGATGACCTGGAACGGGTACGTCGCGACGATATTCCCCGGCGACTCACCTTGGGTCGTGGGTCGGCCTTTTTCTGTCTCACAGTCGGTACATTCTCCGACGAAGCGTTGGACGCTTTTAAAGATCCCTGGCCAGTGAAAGTGACGTCGCACACGTTGGTACGTGCGACCTATGCCTTGGTGTCCTCCTTCCAGGCTCGAGTGGTAGTGGTGCAGAATGTCCTCGCGCAGCGTCTCTGGGACTACCAGCTTCATGATCGTATCCCGGTCTTCAGCCAGTTCGTCGCCTCGCACCTGATAGTACAGCAGATCGCCTTCACCTTCTTCATACTGCGACGCGATCTTCTGGCAATTCTTCGCCTCTCGCCGAGAGAGCTCGTCGATGTCGCCTCTCAGATATTTCTTAAGGTTGGCGATCCAGAGCTCCTCGTCTTGAGCCACGCGGATACGATCTAGCCGAAGTCGTTGCACGACCAGCTCCTGTAGTGCCTCTGGCGCTTGGCCTCCGGTCGGGGTAGCTCGAGCGGCCGCGGATCGAGTCATCACCGGCGCCACTCGGGGGTTTTCTCGTCCCGAGTCCGCTGGATCGGGCGTCTCTTCGGGCAGATCGGGCGATCTAGGTCGGATAATTTCTCCTAGGCGATTCAACGTCTTCATATCCTGCAGCTCTTCATCGGTGTGCTCGTTGCGACCTCCCTGGCGTTGCAGCGCTTTTCCAGCTAGCAAATCCGCACTTGCGTTCCAGTCGCGACGAATGTGATAGAGTTCGTGCTGGGGCCACTTCCGCAATTCGTTCCGAGCCCGCTGGCGCAATAGCTTCAATCCCGGAGTCTTGCAGTCCATCTCGTCCCGCATCTGCCGGATAGCCAAGTTCGAGTCGCCGATTATGACGAGTCGTGCGACGTCCACGTTGACCAAGATCGAGAACCCGAGGAGAAGTCCTCGGTATTCGGCCTCGTTGACCGTTAGGTCGACTGCATATCCTGATGCGGCGTGGACAATCTCCCAGTCGGGCAGCTTCCAAAGGATGGCGCTAAACGCTCCTCCTTCTCGCTTCGGTTTGGCGGACCCGTCGAAGCTCAGGACGTGCACCTCCTCGTCGGGTTCGACGATCGGGACCGGGATGACAGCGGTTTTCGACGGCCGTTTCAGCGGCGCGATCTCCTCCAGAGCAGCATCGACGTAAGCACGCGGGGCGATACTCGCCGCCAGTGCTCCAAGAATATCCTCTTCTCCCTTCATGGAACGGCATATCTCCAGCTTCCATGGTGAGAGAGTCGCGGCCCACTGTGCGAGCCGACCTGGAAGACCCTTGGATCGGAACAGCCATGCTAGCGTCGTGTGACGCGTCAAGACGCGTACCGATCTTCCGGCCAACATCGTGTAGCAGTCATTCAGGACGCGCAGCAAGGCCAAGATCTCATTCTCGACGATGTCGTAATTCAACTCGTTCGGCTTCAGTGTGCGGCTGGTGAACTTCACCGGCATGCACACTTCGTCGTGAACTTGCGTGAGTACTCCCGAAATGGCCCAATCGCTGGCATAGACGATTACGACGGACTCCCGTTCTGGATCGAAGTGTTTCAACATCGGGGTTTCCGCGAACTTCGACTTGAGAACGTCGAACGCCCGTCGAGCATGTACCCATTTCTCCTGCTCTCGGACCTCTGGTTTGGAGACGTATTCCTCAAAGTTGCGATCGGTGAGCGCGTACAACGCGGTCGCGTACACAGCAAAGTCCGCGATGAACCTGTGGTAGTAGTTGAGACTACCCAGGAAGGATTGCAGGCCCTTGAGTGTGCGCGGAAACTCCAGTGTCGTTAGCGCGTCCAGATTCTTCGGCTTCGCCTGCAGACCGTGTTCCGACACCTTATGGCCCAAGTAGTCGACTCGGGACATTCCCCACTCGCTCTTCTCGACACTGATAGACAAGTGCCATTTCTCGCAGACGTCCAAAAGGCGTTCGACTTTGTCACACAGATCGTCCCAGGACGTGCCTCCGATCAGGATGTCATCGATGTACGATCTTCGCCCTAGAACGGAGGGGGCGCCCGGTGATTCTGGTTTCCCATTCTCGAAGACGTCCTGCGTGTCACCCTCCGGCGACAACTTCCAAAATCCATATAGCGCATTGTCGATTAGGCGCTGGTATATCTGCGGCGCGTTGCACAGGCCGAACGGCATTCGCAGCCACTCAAACAGACCCAAGGGCGTGATGAAGGCTGAGATAAGCCGAGCCCGATCTGTCATCGGGACGACCCAGAACCCACTAGGCATGGCAAGGGAGCAGTACCAGAGATATCGGTCCAAGTCCTCCAGCAGGTCATTCACCAGCGGCATCGGGTACACCATCAGCTGCGTCAGCCCGTTCACCAGCCGGTAATCGATACAGAGTCGGATGTCGACCCCATTTTTCTTCACGATCACGACGATCGGGGACGCCCAGGGAGACTTCGACGCTCGGATCATGCCTGCATTCAGAAGACCCTTGATCAAGTCGGCCACCTTCTCCCGGAACTGAGGTGGAATCTTGCGAACGCGCTGAGCAATCGGTTTAGCATCGCCTACGTCGATATCGCACACGACACCTACAGCCGCTGAGGGCAGGGCGTTGCCTTTCCCGATGAGCCACTTCCGACGTCTCCAGATGATCTGCCGTAGACGCTCTCCCTGTCTCGCGGCCTCGTCCGGTGGGACCCCGGTCGGTCTCCCGACCTTGAGATCCTCGATCTTCACTTCGGCGGTCAGTGCCAGGTCCGGCAGGACGGCCATTTCCGCTTCCAGATCTTCGGCAAGGAGGTCGGACCCTTCGCGGATAAGCACCGCCTCGTCTTCTTCCACCTCTTCGCGATCCGTCTTAGGCTCTCCGACTTCCGACGCCCGATCTGGTTGGGGTCCGATCTTCGCCGGCACATCGTCCGATCTCTCTTTCCGATCCAAGCGGGGTGACTCCTCGGTCTCCGGCGTCGGCGTCGCACGGTTATTTTGCGGTTCAACAGCCACTGTCGCTAGAACTGGAGCCGTGGTCCGACCTGGTCGCAGGATCGCCCTTGGTGTCTCGTACGCCAGACGGTCGGTCATCGGCCCATCGAGCTCGACGGGTACCCAACTGTCATCGGCGTCGCACGTCGCGCCGTACGCCAGGTTCTGCCACTCTTGGTATCGCCTCGATCCGATCTGGACGAAACCGTATGCGCGCGGAAGCGCGTCAATGGGCGTCCTCCAGCCTAACGTCGTGTGAGCGTCCAGATTCACCGGCTTCTCTCCGATGTTCGTCACACGCAGGTACGTCCGTCGTCCCACTCGACTTTTAGCGAACGTCGTAACCCACGTCTCTCCACGTGTCACCCACAGGCGCGGTGCGGTCCGATCTATCCGAAGGGGGACATCGAGTGTCCGTCCCGGGTCGATCGTCGCGGGCGACTTTGGTGAGATCGGGTACGTCTTGGCGCCGTACAAGCGGTCTCCTTCCGATTAGCTGGATGCGCACTTCGTCAGGCAAACATGCTGTGCCGTCAGCCGTATCGATGCGCACCCCGCCGGGACCATGAAGTTCATTCGCAGGATCGCGTTTTGTCCGACCAAGTCTCCGACCCAGATATCCATGTAGTACACCAAGTTCCCGGCCAAGGTGATCTTGATTCTCGTCCTGCCCACCGTGTAGTACGTCTCATCACGTATTCCCACACATTCTTGCGTGACGTCCGTGTCGATCAGGCAGCCTACCTTACGAGCAAAGGTGGCGTCCAAAATGGACACCTCGGCTCCTGTATCGAGCAGTACTACGGCGCGGTGGTTGTTCAGTTTCCCGTGGATCTTGGCTTGCCTATACCACTTGTGCGGCGCGTAATGTTTCCAGTGTCCGCGCCGCTCTCCTGGTTGAAGGTCGATCTCTCCCGGCGGCGGTTCTCGCTCAAACTCATCTGCTTCCCAGTCGAATGGCTGATACGCGTGGTCTGCACTCTTGCGAGGTACGTTCCGGGTTGGATTCACATGTATTATCATTCAGGGAAGTCGGATCGTCACTAACCACTCCTCGCGACTCCTTGGTCACATATGCATAGACGTTAACAGATCGCTCGTCTCGTACTGGGTTCCAAGCCAGCGAGCGATCTAGTTTAACATCTTTTCGGCGGACTCCGGCAGCAGACCCGCGTGCTTCTGTGGGTTGTACCACTGGCGGAGCTGGTTGAAGAATTCCTCCATCGGACATTTCCCGGCCTCATGGACTTCTCCACAAGCTTTGCACGTTCGCAGGCATCGGTCGGTGGGGTGCTTCCCGGCGCACTTCTGGCATGTCAGCAGGTTCCAGCAATCTTCATCAGGGTGGCGACGGGAACCGCAGTGACGGTATCGAGGACGGTCACGTCCCGAGTCATCAAGGTCGAAGCCACGACGGCCGGGTTCACCCGGCGGCGCGTGTCCAGCCACAAATAACTTGGCGCGTCCTTCATCGTCCCGATCTTGGTCGTACAACTGGTCGTCACTGTCTCCTCGTCGTCGTCACCTGAGTCGAGTCCGCTCGACGTCGTCTGGATCGCGTGGACCGCACGAGCCGGCGTGGTGCTGGCGTCGGGGCTTTCTGGTGAAACTTGTTTGACCCGAACAGATTCTTCTTCTGGTGGGCCAACCCACGTTGGCGAGCTCGGAGTTTCTTCTCGAGCGCGACTGCGTCGGGGACTTCCATCAAGGTAAGTCGCGAAGCCAGTTCTTGTTCTTGCGATCCAAGCGTGTTGATGAATAACTCGACGTGCTCTCGCTTCTCTTCTGCAGTACCGTCTTCGTAGGGATTGTGGGTCCTCAACGCAGCCACGTTCAGCCGATATAAGTAGTCCAGCGGTGTCTCGTCGGGATATCTCGACGCGTGGTAATAGCGGCTCACCATCGACACTCCTTTGCCGCAGTATTGAACGCGGAACTGGTCCATCAAATCGGGCCATGACTTTCGCGTCTTCTTGGACAACTGCAAGTACCATTGACGGACAGGGCCGCTCATCAGATCACCGAACAGCCAACACACTTCTTCGCCCTTCATGGCATCACGACGAGCGGCCGACTTCAGGCGGTTAAGCCAGGCTCGAGCTTTTTCTTCACTTGCATCCCGACCATGGAATTCCTTCAGCTCGGACGACGCTGAGAGGCGGACTCGCGCGAGGCCTGCACCCGCTGTGGCAGCTGAGATTGCCGCCGCGGCTCCCGTGGTGCCGACATCCAGATCGAACAAGTCGTCGGGGTCCTCGTGAACGTCGCGTCGTAAGTCGGACTTCGTGGAACGTGAACTCACAGACTCCATCGCGACATCGGCTGCCTCCCGTCTGGGCGACGCGGCCGTCGTTGAACGCGGTGCCGGTGTCGCCGCCTGAGTTGGCGCTGGCGCTTGTGTGGCCGCAGCGCGCATCATCGTCGACTGCATGAGTCGAACGACCGCGTCTTCCAAGGCTTTCGGAATCGCTCCTTCCGGGGTGGCCGGGGTTCCCGCTTGCACCGGCTTAGTCGCGACCTGTATGACGCGTGGCATCTGGGGCATCGACATGCGACTGAGGGAATCCAGGATGCTGTCCGAGTCTTCGCTCGATGGGTAGAAAGGGTGGTGGAGGCACTGCCGCCGTTGGCGCCCGACTACCTCGGGGAATCGGTGGGATCTCCCGTTTCACGGCTCCGACGAGGACTGTCAGAGGACCCTCGATGGCTCGAATCGCTTCCGTCCAGGACGTGAGGTCCGAGTCGTATAGCTTCTCCATCTCGTAAGCTCCCAGTACGAAACCTGACTCTCGCAGCATCTCGAAAAGCGTTTCCGCTGCCTGCCAGACGCCCATGAGGCTTGCCCAGGACGACGTCTGGATGGGTCCCGTGAGCTTGTTCATCAATTTGGGCTTGATGAAGCTCAAGATCGGGTTGCGTGCCAGCTGTCGGAAGAGTTCTTTTCTGCTGAGCCCATATCTCACCTCTTCGACAGCGTACTGGCGTCCCGCGTCTTGGCCCCCCGACTTAGACGGGCCTTCGTCAGCCGGCGCGCGCAGCTTCTTCTTCGTCGTCGTCTTGCGCTTGGACTTGGCGGCCTTGGTGGTGGGTTGTTGGTCTTCAGCCTTCACAGGCTTCAAACCGGTCGGACTCCGACTTGCGTCGGGGTCCGTGGTGGCTCCGTGGGGAGCCACATCGGGAACGGCAAACATTTCTTCGTTGCCCTCCAATTCGTCGCTGGCACCATGGCCCGTCGTGTAGGTTCCCTCAGAGCTACCCGACGTGACAGGTCTATTCACAGTTCATTCGTCGTCGGCGACCTTGTAACCGACGACGCTTCCTCTTCTGGCTCCCGCTTAATCTCTACTCCGTCTTCCGGAGTAGTACCCGGGTCGCGGCACCATTGTGGAGTAGCGCCCTCGCAGAAATCAATAAATTCCTTGAGTTCGTCCTCACACAAACCCGTCGCGTCCTCTTGCGTGGTCGCGTCGGGCTTTTATTCCCGGTTCTTGAGCAGCGTATCTCTGGCTGGAGCGGAGATCGGTGCGGGGATGAGCTTGAAGAAGATGACCTCTCTCTCTCTCTCTCTCTCTCTCTCTCTCTCTCTCTCTCTCTCTCTCTCTCTCTCTCTCTCTCTCTCTCTCTCTCTCTCTACGACTTGGACGTCCCGCTCGTGCGCAGTGGCGTCCTTCTTCCCGATGGGCGTGCGGCGAATTCCGGCCGGCGTGTCCTTGGGGTCTTGCGTGGCGTTATCAGGCCGACGCGGTTGGTGTGCGGCGTTATCGGGCCAGCACGGGTCTTCGTCGGGGCGCGGGTTATCGGGCGCGCCTTACGACGGGATTATTTAACGTGTCCCTCCTGTCGGGCACGGGGTGTTGGGGGTGAGTACCTAACCCGCCAAGAGTCGGGGGGACCGCGTTATCGGGGCGGTTCGACTTGCCGGCGCTTGGTGGTTCCCGTTCCACGGGGAGAAGATCTCTTGGGTAGAACGAAGTAGATTTAGGACTGAATATATCCTATCCTATGCCATTAACTGTTGACAAACCATTGGCGTCGGGTCGTGCCTGGCGCGCTTCTCCATCTTCAACCTGATTTATGATGACCTGATCGTAGATCGAGAGGGTCCCCGATCGGGGTTTCCAAATCGGGGTCTAGTTTCCCAATCGGGGTTCCTGATCAGGGTACATAGCCGGGCCACATCCGTCGCTTTCCGGAGAATTTCCCCGTCTTGGTCGCCGTGCATCCTTCATCGTCTTGTTCGTCGGTCTCGCGCCTTTCCTTGGAGGCCACTTCACCACACATGGATCAGATTGCGATGGTCGCAGAATAGGCGGAATGGCTTTGGCCGCAGCAACAGGTAGTCGCTTTTCACAGGCCACCACAGTAGGGTAGGCCTCCTTTTCTATTACTGTCCAGTTTAGCTGTGCACCTCTAAACGTACCGCTGAGGCACGTCAGTAGTTTGTGTTGCTGGGTTGCAATTGGCACACGTGCGTCGAAGTTCGTCACTTGGCTCACGATAACTGCCCAACCACCTTGTCCGAAGCGCATCCGTGCAAGCTATGGTAGTTGCATCGTCATCCGGCATGGAGAGCGTGGCTGCGGTGGCTAGCCGTTCCTTGATATCGTCATAGACGCTTCGCTCTGTGTCAGTCAATGTCAGACTGATATGTCTGCGGCAACGCGCTGTGCGCTTGCCATTCTTTAGCGCAGTGTCTAGTAGTACTCCCTGGAGAGGGTCCACGGTGCAGGCGTAGTCCACAATCGACTCTCGCATCCAATTGGCAGCGCAGAGGAACTGCTGTAGTTCGGCTGCCGTGGTTGGGTATGGCATTGATCGCGGCACGTCGATCCGCGCTGGATCGTGGGCTACACCGTCACTGGTGATAATGCGCCCAAACCATTTGACCAATTGCTGGTACAGGCTCCTCTTCTTAGCACTAAGCTTAAGACCTGCAGCAGCAACCAAGTCGAAGAACTCTTGTAGCTTGGCCACATAAGTATCAATGTCACGTCTGCAAAAAGCAGAATATCATCGATCCAAATGACTAAGAAATGGTACAATAGCGAATCAAAACACTTCTCCATCGTCTGCTGGAAGTGCACGGCAGCATCATAGCATCCCTGAGGAACGCGACGAGGAGTGTATATTTTTTCCGTCCGTAATGTAGGACATTAGCTCTTGACAAGCTCCTCATCTAGTGGCAATTGCCAGAATCCCTTGAGCAGGTCAAACAATCCGAAGTGTTGTTTGTCTCGGGTGTGCTCTAGTAGAGTTGTCATGTGCCGAATCGTTCTAATGAGAGCCTCGATGAGGTCGTTGACCAAACGGTAATCACAAGTCTGACGATACTCGTCAGCACTCATGCTTTGCTTTCGGACAGGCAGCATTGGGCTGGCCCAGCGGCTGCTTGGGTTTTCGTACACCCAGCCGAGTTCAACAAGTTTGTTGTTGAACTCGCGGAGAAATCTGCACGTACTGCTGGCGGATAGCGCCGCGGCTTGCTCTTCACCGCGCTTGCACCTTGCTTGAGGCGGATCTTCAACGGCTCCACCTTTGCAGGAGGGTCATTGCCAAGTTGAAGTCTTCATATGTCGTGTTTCCTTTCACACAACAGCTCGGAGTTTTGGCTCCTGCTTGGGTGGAAAGCCATTTTTTAACGCCATCACCACCAACTGATCAAGTGCAGCTCGAAGCTCATCGTCGGAGCTCGGAGGGTCGAGATCGTCCAAATCATCCTTTAGTTCCGACTCACCACCGTCCTCATCCTCCGCGCGCAGCGCAAGCTGTTCAAGTTGGCGGTCCACGTCGATTCCAAGCGAAAGTAGTACGTTTTGCCTAAATGAGCTCGGGTTCGTTGCCTTCGATGATGAGGCACTCAATCGGTTGGAGGAGCGCGACGGGCCCTGCGGCCGTGTTCAACAGAAAGCGTAGTTGAACAGAGTCTGAACACTCTACGTCACCATTGCCAACCGAGCAATCGTGTACAACGATCGGTGCGTGCACCTCTGCACTACAAACCGTTGGGTCCAACTCCTGTAGTTTTTTCACGCGGTGCCGGCCAATAGCGGTTCTATCGGCGCCCGTGTCCGCACAGTAGGGGGATAGATAGCATGTCGTTAAGTGTGACAGTTCTCTCATCCGACGGCAAACACTCGCGGAGGCGTTTGAGCCTGGCCGTGATTTCGTGTTGCCGTCCGCACGCTGTGCACGCAACTTGCGGCGGATGTCCGCCTTTTGCTCATCTGTAGGAGTAGTGCACTCGAGAGCCAATGCATTGCCTTACAGGGCATGGTGTTCTGCGTGACCCTGTGTCGCTCGTTTTCCGACTGGCGGAGGCTGAGAACCAAGTTGTTGGTTTCAACAACCCGCTGTTTCTTGGTTGGTGGTCGCAAGGTGCTACGCGTGGCGGTGCGCCCAGGTTCGCGATCACCTCGGTCCCGCTTGGCCCGTTTTAGGCTCTGGTATACCTTCTTCTCTTTGCTCTAGAGCCTTGGCTAGGATGAGGTCGTGGAGAGCCACTTCGTCCTCTCTCGCTTTTCGCGATTGAAAACGGAGGGCCCTTTCCATCCCCGTCGCGGAGCGCTTTGCGACTCCAGCGATGCAGTAATGATGCGGTACAACTGTTGCCTACCGTCCGAACCGGTGAAGAAAACTCACCATCCATGCTCGTCGATGATATCATAGCACCTCTTAAGTACTGAACGATCCGTTCGTTTACATCCGATTGGGAGAGGTCCATGCGGAGCTGCTCCCGCGTTTTGACATCGATGTCAGGGATGTCGTCGTTTTGACACTCTCGATGATTCGGTCTACCTCGGCCACAATGTGGGCGTCGGTAACCTCATCGATCGAAATTTTCCAATGTAAGAGGTACCACATGCGCAGTAGCCCTTCGTCGAAAGTGCTCTTGACCGGGACGATCAGGTCTCCAGAATTGTCCTTGGCGCGACTACGAATAGTGTCTTCGTACTCACGGCGAATGTCGCCACTTCACCAAAGAAGACAAGAGGTGCTTGTCAGTCGAGGTGGCAGGATTGGCGTGAACATGGGTGCCACTCCACAGTCGTCCTCAGCTTCAGATGTACTTGGCCACTCGATCTGGTGTTGGGCATCTTTATTTCAGCGGAACAAACCGCTAAAGAATTCTTTGTGGTGTCCTTCAGAAACGCAGAGATGGGGAGCTGGCTGAGCTCCCTGGTAGTTGGCTCGTGTATTAGGTCGTTAGTTTCGAAGCGACTCCATTTACACGCTAGTCTTGGAGGCTCGTGCATGCCATCGGCAGCTTGGTTGGCTGAGCAATACGTAACTGAACGAAGTACAAT